>CP135561.1:4864809-4985281 GCA_032401905.1 Swietenia macrophylla | reverse complement strand
CATCGAGCCATTAAAATAATTGTATTAAATTAATCAAAAAATTAAAAAAAATTTAAAATACATAAATGAAGGATAAAATTGAAAGTCTAGTTGAAAAATTCTCTTTGCTCTCTTTGTTCTTCTAAACAAGTAAAGAAATCTTCTTTCCTTTAAAACTTTTTTCCTTTCCTCTATGACTTAATAAAAATAAAAACACCGTAATGTTTATAATATAATCCAATTTGATAAATTCAATTCTATTAGATTTACTTTTTAATGAATTTAGTGGATCACTGAATTAGATTGAATTAAAAAAATAAAAAAGAACTCAAATTCATTTACAGTTATTTGAACTATTGATTTGATTGGCAAAAATGCAAAAATCTAATTCAATTCATAAAAATAATATAATAATCAATATAAATAAAAATATTTTTTATAAACTAATTTATTAGAGAAATATTCATAACTTAATTTAAAAAGATATTGCATTTGTTAATAAATTTAAAAATTAAATTAACTACGCATGCATTTTTTTTTTTAAACCATAACATTACTTAATACTCATGTCAAAGAAAGGCAAAAAAAAAGGTAAAACCCAAAATATAACCAAACTTCACTCCATTTTTTTACCTTTAGCTCCTACCATTCTACTTTCTTGTTTCTTTTTAGGGGTACATCTTCTTGTCTCCAGCTCTTTATTTTTTTGTTTTACTTTTTTATTTAATTGACTTTGTTCTACTCTACCAATTTAAGTTGCAAATCATCTTTAAACAAATTCCACTTCTAAAGCTTTATTTTGATATTTTATTTGTTATTTTGCTTATCTTTGCTCATGTTGAAATATAATAATTTTTTTGTAACATGTCTATCATTGTTGATGTTCAAATAAAATTTGGTTATTGTGATCGTCTTCACTAATTTTTAATTTTTAATTTTTATTTTTTAATGTATTCTTTAATGATTCTAATTACAATTATATACATATTCGCTATTGTTATTGCTCTATTTTAAACTAATATATTTGTTTAAAGTTTAAATATATTTTACCTTTCTAATGTTTATTAGGTGAAATTTATCACATGATCAATTTAGGAATGACAATTTCATTTACACACTCACTAATTCACTAATGTCCAACTTTAATAAAACAGATTTGATATACTTCTTAATGGGTTTCGCAAAAAATTAAAAACATATATTTGGTTTAGTATGAGTATTGATATAAATAAATATTTACGAGTATTCGTTCGAGTACTTGCAAATATTTAATTTTTAAAATATATAAACTTGGTACATATTATTTTAGGCTTGAAAATTTTGTTATCAATCTGTCTTTTCTTTATTTTGTAATATATTGATATATTATGACTAAATGGGTACTTATTATTTTATAAAGTTTTATTTTAACTTTATAATATTTTATGTGTGAAATTATAAAATAGTTATATTTTTTTATAAAATTATTATGATCAATTTCATTTTAAGATGATAAACTTGATATGTTATTTTAGTGATTTATTTTATTTTAAAGTAATGCAACAAATTTATTAGTTTAATTAGATAAGTCATAAGTATCATGTCCTAATCTTAAAAATCTACATGTTATAACTTCCCCATATCCTTAAGTTTTGTTTCATTGATTTGAAATGTACCCTAAAAGTCTATAAAGTTTAAATAAAATTAAAAGTTAAAAAAATATAAAATATCTTTTACAAACAAGTACAAAGTTAAACTTATTAAATTCGGTTCAAATATCTTTATAACTTCTAAATTGTTAAAAAAATAGAAATTTAAATTCTCTCGATTCGAACAACTAAAATATAATATATATATATATATATATATATTATCAAAAATAATTCTAGTAGATTAGATGAGTGTAATGTGAGTTGAGTTACCGGTTATTAAGAATCAAAACAAACTTTAATTGCCATTACATATTTGCTCAACTATCTAGTATGAAACTGAAAGGTGAAAAGTGTGAGCATTAAGAATACTCAATGAGCAAACTAATTAAATATAAAGGTTATAAAAAATACTTCAAGATACTATAATTATTTAGCCTTGCACTTTATACAAAAAGAAAATTTTGTTCAGTTAAGAATTCATGGGTAGTTTTTTTTGTAACATAACTCTAGACTAGCCTTCTTTTTCAAGTATTATTGTCGCTAAGGATAAGTTCTGATACCACTGTTGATTACTTTTTAATAAAACAATTAATTTTGAAAAATATATTTTTAATGAAAAATTTTTAAACTTTATTTTAAGTTTTATTTAAAATTTATTTTGAATAGAATTATTTACCTAAATTATTAGTGTTGGCCTGAATAGTCACGTGATGATGCTCATGACTATCCTTGTAATATTTGGCCTAAGTCCATATCAAATCATAATAATTATAACAATACAAAATACTTTGAGTGGTATACCAATATCCATCTATCACTCCTACTCAACTTAACTTTTATTTATCTATGCGCCTCAAAAGTTCGCCATAGGTTATATGTTATAACTACATAAATATCTAGTATGTGTGTATGTGTGTGCGTGTTTGTGTTATACTAGCCTATTAGCCTCGTCACCAATATATTAATAACAAAATTAATCCACTCACCTTTTTAGGGGGGGTATCTGCTCCCTTATTAATATTTTTTTTTCCATTAGCTTAAATCTTGTCTATAGTAGAATCGACCTCAATCGTTTTGATTTACGTACATCTTGATTTAAAATTTTGTTTAATGAATTTCAGCTCTATTTGATTTTTTCTTGTTGAAATGAGTTTGACAATTATCTTGAGGTGGAAAATAATATCCATAAGGTCTAAAACAGAACATTAATTAGGAGTTAACCATTGACTCGCTGGTTAATACCGATCAATGGTGTTGGCAATTTAGAATTCGATGATTCAAGTATTGAGTCTTAGCTCTTATAATTTTTAACTTCTTGAGTCTAACGGTGGTGTCCGTTTCTTTATTAAATGTACCATTTGTCAAAAATTTAACCAAAAAATCATGACTTAGGCGACATTTTTTAAAAAATTTAGAAATTTTTGAATTTAAACTTTCTGATTATTTTGTTCTACTCACTGAAATGAGTTTATCGATATACTCAATTTTTTGCTTAAAGGTTGAGATTGGCTGAAAAGTTGAGTTATAAAATTTTTAAAATTTTATACGAAATTTAATGGCTCGTTGGAAATCGCATTGAGATGAAGTTTATGATGGTAGAGCAATGGCATCTAAGAGAGTGTGTAGTTTGAAAATTATGACAATAAGAGGTCGAGGAAGGTGGTGATCTGAGAGATAGTTGGAAAAGTAAGGAGAGAGGGTGGGACATGTTTAGAATTTTTGACAATGAGAGGGTATTTGTAGAAAAAATTTTCTGAAATTATAAAATGACCAATATATCTAAATTTATAGTTGAACCATAAATATTTAAAAAAAATCTTTTAATTTTGTTTAAATTTTTTTACAATTTAGTTCTCACTGAAAATTGACAATACCTATGTATTTTGTAATATCCGCATATTTATTTGATATTTTTAGAGTATTATAATAAATTTAAATTTAATATTTTATAAAAGTATAAGTGTAGTTAAAAAGATAAAAAATTCGTTAAAAATTTGTAAATAACTATACAAGTTTCACAATTGTTAAATATCTATTTAAATAAATTTTAATAATAAAATATAAAACTCATTATGAATTTAGGATGAATTTGGTATTAAATATTTATAATAAATATAAATGTAAAATTAGTAATATTTATTTTAAATCCCACCTATTATAATTTTTAAGAAAATAAGATTAAATTAAAAAATTAATTTTTAAATGACGTATGAAATACATATTTGATCAAATTTTTTCAATAACGTCGTTTGAATTGGCCACATGTATGGATGTCACACGATGTTAATTTATCATTAAAATTAAGGATTCAATTAATTCCTACTAAATATGAGAGAATTTATAGCGCAAGTACACTGTGTAAAGTTACTTTTACTGTTGTCTACACATAGTATAAGGACGCGTGGGAAAAAAACTATCTTTTTGGTAACCCTTACAGCTACTCAAATAAATAAATAATAAATCATGCGATCTGGATCAAGTCTAAAAACCTTTTGGGTTGACATGGATCACGCGGTCTACTTCTAAATTAAATTACAATAGTACCTATTGACTTTCTCCAAGGACGACCATGGAAATGTCTGCCCCACCACACCTCACCTACTCCTTGTTTGACAAATTTACCCCCAAGCCGAGTCGAGATCAGCCGTCCTTGTTTCATAAATTTCGTTGAATTTGGCTATTATTTCTTTTTATTATTTTAATTTTAATTTTGATCGGATTCGGATTCCACGTAATGAAAGGGGTTTTCTCAGTCCAGGTGCAGAGCAGTCTGTCCAAATTCATACGGATAATGTATGATTTTTCTTTTTCAAATTTATTTTACTCGTAAATAAAACATGATTAAACATGTTAATTTTCTAGGTCCTTCACCTGCCATCCTATGGCCCTACATTCTGCTTCTAGTCAACTCAATTGCATGGCATGGAAGATTCATAGCCAACTGATTTACCATCCGCGTGAACAAAGTCCGCGTATCGCGCGGCTGTCGTCACTTGGTGTTATCTCGTCATGCATAGAATTGAGGGTTGTTTTGTCATTGTGTCGTGATGTTGCTTCCTCGGACATATTTAAGTCCAAGAGGCGAGTTTCTGGAAGGCTTCCGGATACTGCAAGCACACCCAACTCTTCTCCAAGACCATATTCCCGATATGACGAAATTGCCCCTCCTTCTTCTTCTTCCAAATATAGTTCATTTCATCAGATTTCCTAAAAACAGTCTTTTGCATCTAAAATTTAAATAAATTCAATTATATAAAGATGATTGATGCTAAATAAACAAAAATATTAAATATTAAACATATATTAATATTGTTATTAATAGACACATGTTAAAAGATTATTAAAAAAAATTTAGACGAAGGAAGGATCTTCATTTTAGATATAGCATATTTTCTCTTTTCTCTCTTTATTTTAAATATGTGAAATGAAAATCAGCCTCCTAAAATACTATACATGTCAATGACTCATAATAAAAATTTCGTTGTCATTGCATGACTAAATTTTCTAAAATTTGTTAAAAGGAGGGTTTCTAGCAAGATAATATTATTTTATTAATATTATTGATATGATAAAATTATTCAATTAATATAATAAAAGAATATTTATTAATATTGGGTGAAAAAAATTAATAAAAAATTATAAAAATTTATTTTATTATATTAATTAAATAATTAATTTTTTTTTACTAATATTAATAAATATATTTTTATTTTATTAATTAAATAATTTTATTATATTAATAATAATGAGATAATAGAACCACTTAAAATTCTCTACTTGTTAAATTTAATGTTGGTAATTTGAATAGAAAAGACAATCAGCCAAAAGTCAAGGGTGGGAAGGGTAACCATGTCCTTTGATGTTGAACCAACTTTGTGGACTTACTACTCGTTACCCATTAATCAAATGATATAATAATACCTAATTATGTATATATACATGTATAAAATGATTCCATCCAAGCAAGTTCGGCAGAAATCAGGAGTTGGAAGCCTCTTTCTCAAGAGGCAGTTGGTGATTTTTGGTCTTTCTCCTTTTAAATTCTCTCCCACCCTTTCTCCATTTCTGCACCTTAATTCTAGCCTAATTCTCTCTACTCCATTCGTCTTCTTCTGCTGCTTCTGGATCATATTATATCAAACTTTTGGCGACAGCTTTTCATTTGATTACAATTACTGTCATGAAAATTACGTGGAGTTGTATCGCTCCAAATTGTTGCAACGTCATTGAAGAGGAAAAGTCACGCAAGCCCAAGAAAGAGTCGGCGGTGACCAAGCAAAATTCGTTTCAGAGGCTTTCATTTCTGGATTTGAGTAACGCCAGCTCGACGCTTTCAGAGGATCTTTCTATATCTCTGGCTGGTTCAAATCTTCATGTTTTTACACTTGCCGAGCTGAAAGTGATCACTCAGAGCTTCGCTTCCAGTAATTTTCTTGGTGAAGGCGGGTTTGGACCTGTTCACAAAGGCTTCATCGATGAAAAGCTTAGGCCTGGTTTGAAGGCTCAGCCTGTTGCCGTCAAGCTCTTGGATTTAGAGGGTTTGCAAGGACACAGAGAGTGGTTGGTAAGTGATTAATTGATCAATTTAATATGTTGGTTTTTCTTAAGGGCATTTTTTTTTTCCTTTCATTATTCCACTCTGGTTTTTGATTATTAATGATTGATGTTTGTTCTTTCTGCATAATAGACTGAAGTGATCTTTCTTGGGCAATTGAGGCATCTGCATCTTGTGAAGTTGATTGGGTATTGTTGTGAAGAAGAACATCGGCTACTGGTATATGAGTATATGCCAAGAGGCAGCTTAGAGAATCAGCTATTTAGAAGTAAGTTACAATTAACTTGTTTGATCAATTAAGTATTATTACCAATTAATATGAGAATCTAGCTAACAATCAAAGGACTAAAACTAACAATCTAAACTTCTTCGGCCCTTTTTCTTGTGCTTGCAGGATACGCTGTATCATTACCATGGTCAACAAGAATGAAAATTGCTCTTGGAGCTGCGAAGGGCCTTGCCTTTCTCCATGAAGCAGAAAAACCAGTTATATACAGGGATTTTAAAGGTTCAAACATCTTGTTAGACTCTGTAAGTATATGTTTCTCTATTTTCTTGTCAATTAATTTCTACGTGTAAACTTACGAAGATATAAATTTTAGTATTTATTTGTATTCATATTCTCCAGGATTATACCGCTAAACTCTCAGATTTTGGACTGGCAAAAGACGGTCCAGAAGGAGATGACACACACGTTTCCACAAGAGTAATGGGCACACAAGGCTACGCTGCTCCTGAATACATCATGACAGGTCACCTAACCGCAATGAGCGATGTTTATAGCTTTGGAGTTGTACTGTTAGAGCTTCTGACGGGTAGAAGATCAGTCGACAAAAGTCGTCCTCAAAGAGAACAAAGTTTAGTGGAGTGGGCGAGGCCTATGCTGAATGATCCCCGGAAACTTAGCCGGATAATGGATCCGAGACTCGAAGGTCAATACTCAGAAACTGGAGCTTGTAAGGCAGCTGCATTGGCTTATCAATGTCTTAGCCACAGAGCAAAGCAAAGACCAACGATGACTACTGTGGTCAAAACTTTAGAACCTCTTAAGGATTTTGACGATATTTCTTCTGTTGGAACTTTTGTTTTTACAGTTCCAACTGAGGATTTAAAGGAATCTGACTCTGAAGCCAGAAAGAACGATGCCAACCGTCGCCAAAAACACAAGCTACATCATCATTGGCCGAAGCTTAACTCTCCACTGCACCCGAGCTCCAAGGGAAAGGGAGCATAGAATTAGAACCACCATATATTATTAATCATTTTGTTGTTGTAAATACACCTTTTATTTTAAATGTATATTGGGGGGTTTGTCAAAGTCAATAGCCTTCTTCATTGGATCGCAAATTGTTAGATACGAAACGTTTTCTTGTACTGATTCTTTCAAATACAGGAATTTTCATTTTCGTTTATTTATTTTTATTTATTAATTTATTGCCTAAATTTTTTATGAAGCAGGACATATATTAGGCAAGGCAATTACCAACTTAGATTTGGAAGATTCAAAGTTTGTCGAATACAGCTAATAAGTTTGAATTTATACAACAACAACGCGGACACACACACACACACACACTATTTGTTAGCTAATTATAATAATAAACTCCCACTAACTCGTTTTCTAATACTTGGTATGCCGGCAGCAGCAGCAGCAGCCTACGTGAATCATGTGTAACAGTTTTATTTGTTTTATTTATTTATTAAGATGTACTGTATCCAAGATATAACGTCATATCCAATGGTTTTGAATCACTTGATTCAATTTAATTTAATTGATAAAAGAATGGCTATATATGGCTTTACTCTTTGGTATCAAATAATCATTTAATTTTCCTGAGCCAACAATTATAATTCGATAGATCGGATAATTGATTTAATTAACTGTTTCTCTTGGGTACTGCTAAATTCGAAGATTCAATTCAATTCAATTCAATTCCAGGCAATGCATGTTATTTAGTATAAGTTAACGATTAAGTTAACACCAAATTTAATGGACTAGAGGTAGAGAGTTACCACTAGTCTTAGAGTGGCGGCGGAGGGGATGAGAAATTAGCCATTGCGTTCCATGAGTTATAACCGTGAGGATTCAACCACAACTTAAGTTTGTATCTGATATATTATTTATAAGTTTTATTAAATAATTTCTAAATATATCATAATATTGATGTTATTTTAAAATTCAAAGCAATAATCATCATCAAAATTTCTAGTTGACACTAAATTCAAATTCAAATAAATGAACAAAAAATATTTTTTTTTGACTTTTTAAATACTTTTGAAAAGAAAATTCAAATATTAATTATTTCATAATATTAAACTGATAAAATTTTATTAATTTATAAAATAATTTCAAAATTGTTATTTGATTTGAGAACAAAGAAAATAAAATTCATGTTTATAAAAAGTTCTTACAAAAAAAAACAAATTCTTTAACTTTTTTGTAATTTTGATAAATGAATTTGTAACTAAAATATAAAATAAAATATTAATTAAATGTTACAACATCATTATTGTTGTTTGATTTTTCTTTACAAATTAATTTATAAAAATGAAAGAGATACATATTCATAAAGGGTTTTATAAAAATTTCTAGTTTTTTTATACGTTTATTTAAATTAATATTAATTAGAAAACTTTGTGCTCATTATTATGTAAAATATTACAATAGCAATATCAATCTAATATGTTTAAATATTGTATAACAAAGTATAAATAATATTACAGTAATTACAAACTTGCCTTGGTAGGTTCAACCTTTGCACTTAATTCATGAGCACATGCTCTAAGAGTTCTATGCCTCACAGCCATTTAGTTTTTCTCTTAAATTTAAAATAAGTAAATCTAGGTCAAGTCGGATATAAATTTGGGTCTGGTTGTGTTATAATTAAAAAAAATAAATTCTTTCAAATACTCTAACACTCAGTATCATCTGTTAGTCTCGATAAGCACAAAAAATGAATATACGTAATTCATAAATTAAACTGTTTTAAGATCTAACAAATGAAAGAAAAAAAAAATTGAAGGTCTTAAATTATGAACTAGATAAAGCCAATACAAAACTATAAGAGTAATGTACTATTATAACCGGTAAAAGTCAAACTTAATGCCACTAAGATTTACACATCATTATGTGTTTTTACAACTTATATATATATATATATATATAGAAAAGATTAAAAATCTCTAAATTTTATACAATTTCTTACATTAATTTTTTAACCATTAAATTAATGTATTTTTAATGGTTGAGATTAAATCTAACTTGTATATTAATTATATTGTATTAATTATACAAATTAAATTTAATTTCAATTATTAAAAGTTCATTGATCTAATAAGTGAGAAATAATATAAAAAAATTGTGTAAAATTAAGATATTCTTTATCCTTCCCAATATATATATACATATAATGCAAGATACAGTTCATTAGAATTTAAATTTTTTTTCTTTCATTTTACAAAGGTACTTAAATATATAAAGAGATGCATTAGTTAAAGGTTAATCCACTCAACTTTTGCTAATCAATGGCCTTATAATTACTCTCTAGGTATCAAACAAGCGACCGAACTACATTATTCCTATTTTAGTCAATTCAAAACTTATTTGTACTACATTAATGCAAATCAAATGCATAGATAAAGAAAAA
This sequence comes from Swietenia macrophylla, assembly GCA_032401905.1. Taxonomy (NCBI): domain Eukaryota; kingdom Viridiplantae; phylum Streptophyta; class Magnoliopsida; order Sapindales; family Meliaceae; genus Swietenia; species Swietenia macrophylla. Next base: position 4,975,469 of record CP135561.1, on the reverse strand, counting down.
GAAGCACACATTAGCAAGATGCTTTGAAAACATGAACAAAAAGCATCTACACTTAATGAGCACTTTATGTAAGTGAACAATAAGTATATCTTAATAAAAAACAAATATGCACACACATATAAACAAAATGAACACACATAATGAGGACTCAAAGAGTGACACTCATTATGACAACTTTCTTAAGTAACTTAAGATGAGAATGGAGGACATGATTCTTGTTATTCTGCACTCCTAGTTTGGACCCTATCAACATCCGAAGGGGATAAAAGGTATAATTCTGCACACAATTAAGTTTCTAACTAACATAGTAAAATTTGATATATAGAGAGCAAACAAATTTAATAAATCTTAATATGTTTCTTAAAATCTACCACAAATAATCATAACTCATATAATTGAAAGTAGTAAAAAAAATAAAAAAAAAAAAGGTCTATAATATCGAAGAAAAACCCTATGAAGTAAATTTTAATATGTTTTTTAAAATTTACCACACCAATCCTAACTCATATAACTGAAAACAGTAAAAAAATAAAAAGACTTCAATATAGTATCCAAGGCAAATCTTAGGAAGAATTTTTCACTAAATTAAAATCCTTTGAGCTGTTACTAAAGTCACCTAAAATTTCACTATAATAAGAAATACTTAAAATCGATAATTTGATTATAGAAACTCTTGAATCAACCCAGAGTAAACCACTTTAGTCATCTTATTGTTCAAAATTCTAAAATTTTCTCACTTATGTAATTCACAATGGCCTATTCAATTGACTAGAACTTCTATCACCAATATCACTAAGAATTTTGAAAATTTTATAGTTAGATTTATATAGAGAGAAAATAATAAGTATCTTCTAAGAAAAAAAATACTAAAGTAAATCTTATCATAAGGATGAGATTTGTGTTTCACTCAAGAAAAATAATTAAAAAGACTTTCAAGATACTCAAATGATATTTTCTTTACTCAGAAAACTTTCAAAACCTCAAAATTTGTAGTTACCTTAACCCTAAAATGTAAATGACATTTTATACTCTTAATGCTCGCTAGCTTAAACATGAAGTTGGCACCATGTTTTTAATTAATACTGGCTTAGACATGACTTAGGCACAAAGTTAGTATCAAATTTCTATACTATATTAACTCAAGTGCTACTTGGATTTAAAGTTGGCACTAATCTTCTGGCGTGGCTAGCTCAAGCGTGATTTGGATCTAAGTTAGCACGACTTCTAAATTTTTCCAAATGGTTGGCTTGAGTGCAAAATAGGTTAAGGAATAACACTAAGACTTTATCTCATCATTTTTGCATCCTTAAATCATGTTTTCTTCTTGTCACACTAACTACAATTGCACACCCTTTATTTTGATCATAGAATAAGTCAAAAACAAATTTTCTAACACTTTTTTTTTGGAGCAATGTTACCTTATGGTGGCTCAACTATGGTGTTACTTAAAGCCTCAAGAACCTCTTGCTTTTCTAAGATATACTGAATCTTTTGGTACTAGATTTCATAGTTAACTTTACCATTCAATTTGTTATCTTTATTTTACTTAACCATAATATTTTTTGATGCAGATGTTATTTCTTAGTAAAGAAAAAAAATCATATATTCATATACAAATATTTAATTTTGCAATAACAAACACAAACATATAACAAAAAATAAAAGAATAAATTCAAAAAGTCATCAAAGCTTCCAATCATCATCATTTTTAGATATTTATTTTATTATTTAATTAGTTATTTTGTAAAATAAAACTTTTTGTTCAAATTATGAATTTATTATAAAAAATTATAATAAATTAAAACTCTTACTATTTTAGGATGACATAAAGCATAAATAAAGTAATAATATTATATAAACAAAGAAGACAATGACTGTTTTTTTTATAAAACTAAAATAATTCAGAAAATATATAACATAACACAACATAATATGACATGTTTCAATCTCTTTTGAATAAAGAATAATATTTACGGTTCTTTCTTCCTTTTTATAGTTAGCGTAATCGCAACAATCAAGCACATGTTCTTCTTTAACAAGTCTATCAACTACTATATTTCCAAAGCAAATGTCCATCTCAAGTGTATAACTATAACACTACATAAATTTGGGCATAAGCTCAATGTGACAAATTGCCGTATAGTTGATAAATAATGACGTTTATATAGTAATTCTATCTCACAAGCAAGAGTTATATATGATTTTGTAATTTGCACTTCAATCTTATTCTTTAAATCAGATAATGCATATTTAATTGTAAAGGGAGAAAGTTTTGTAAATAAAATGGGACTTCAAACCAAAGACGATCACAAAAATAAACTCTAAGGTATATAATTATTTTAAAAAAAGAACTTCAAAAACTTCAAAATTATTCCTGTCTAATAAGTTTGTGACATAAAAGAAAACACATTTTAAATTCGTGATGTAATGTAATATTTCTCTCTTATACAGCTTAAATCATATGCACCATCTACATAAAGTAGATTAATATGCATTTATTATATTATTTTTTAAAGATACAAAATAATAATAATAATAATAATACTGGCATTAAAGATCGAGCTCTATTATTTATTTTTATGAAGTTAAAATTCTAAATTATATATTTATTTATATTTATTAAACTAATGACATTTTTAAAATTTGAAAAAAAAGAAGGGCATTTTTGTTAAATAATCCAAAATCCTTAATAAAAACCCATTTCTTCTTCTTCTTTCCACAATTTTCCATCCTTTCTCTTCCTCATCCCCCCCTTTCCCCCATTTTCTTCTTCTTTTTGATCTTCCACTCTCCCACATTACTACTTTGATTTTAGAACTTTCATTGAGTTTGGGTAAGGTTTCTAACTATTTTATAGTTTTAAATTTTATTTGTTTATTTGTTTTAGTTTTAATGATAAAAATAGATATATTTGCATTATAGTTTAACTTTTGAGTTTTGAATTTGAACATGATCATTTGAGATTGATTATGATTTGTACGAGAATTACAAATCTTGCCATAGGATTTTGTTGCGTGAAAATCAGTCAAATATCAAAAATTTTCAGTTTTGAATTAGATTTGGTATTTATTTAGATTGAGTTAGATTTCAATTTTAAATTTATTTTGAGACTTAATTTAAGTATAAAATAGCTATTTTTTATGTCTAGAAGTTAGATTTAAAGTTTAGGTTCAAGGCGATTTGAAATTGAATTTGGCATCCATAAATAATGGAACAAATTACTGCTAGTTTTGACCTTCTTATAGCTATCCTTAATTTATAAAATATAAAACTATTTTTGAGTCAAGTTTATTAAAGACAAAATTATATTACACTCAAAAGCCTTTCCAATGAGTACTTATAAGACTAATTTAAATGTCGTTGATTTTGTCAAAATTATCTTTTTTTATTTATTTTATTTGTAGTTATTTCTCATTGTGCAAATTTTTAACTCGACATTGCGGCCTTGGATTTTAGCATCACAGCCGTTAAGTTTTTATTTTCCAAAATTCAAACTTTACTGTAGCATGTTTGTTGTAGCAAGTTATTATGGCCAAAGTTATGGCATTGGTAACTTGAAGCCATAGTGTTGAGCAATCTATCTTCCTATTTTCTGAATTGCTTTTGAATCTACAAATGATTTTCAATTTAGTGATTTAAAAATTATTAAAAAATTTAAAGAGTTAATTTATTTTTTAAATAGAACTCGTTTTGACATTTTAACTCTATCTTTTCTAAAATGATCAATTTAACCTGAGAGGTCATTTTTAACTAAAACCTTACCATGTTTTATAAATAATTTTATATAGAGTTGTGCCCAGATCTATATGTCAACTTAAAGATTTATATTTACCATATGCACATATTATATATTGGGATAAATGAGCATTTTATTAAAGTTTAGATTTTAATAAAAATGAATATGTATTCTTTAGGCATTAATACCTCAAAAAGAAACCCAAGCCAGCGTAAAGATCAGTGAGAGAATGTACACTTTCTCTTAAATAGTGAGTGAATAGTATATAATATCTAATTCATTAAAAACTATTTTGAATTGCATATTTGGGTTTAATAAATTGTTTTAAATTATTTTAAGGTATTGGGATGCTACATCAACATATAAATGATTTAATATTGGATAAGGCCAATTGGTTAATTGTTTATTTATATTTTGTATGTTTATCATTTGTTGAAAAGGCTTTTGAGACATAAATATTTAAAATACTTTGTCTTATAAACATTCTTTATTAGTAATATATTAGTATTATTATAATACTACAGAAAATAGCCTATAGACAGATCTTTATAGAGGCCACATGCATGATAGGGCAATAGGTGGGGCTAATATGTGGGAAAATGTTATTGTAAAGCTTACCTAGTGGAAGGTATTGCGAGACACCACAATAGTCACCTCATTATTTGAGCTAATGCTAATGAATTGAATCATAATTTGACAAACAAATTTTATAAACTAATTTTATAAAATAAAAATTAAATTTATTTTAAATAGATATTTTTATATAATTAAATAGTTATATAATTTTTAATATAATTAAATTCATTAGTGGTTTTAAGTATCTATTCCAGCCAAGATAACAACTTGATAAAGAACTAGCAAGTCTGATCTTTTATAAAGGAAGTAATCCCATGCCTATATGCATATTTTGTAATTTGCATTTAGTTGTATAACTAATTTTGAAAAAAAATATGAGATTTTTCAAATAAATAATATAATTTAGACTTGTTTTAGTATTTTGATATCTCTAAATCTTATGAATTATATATTGCTACCTCTTCACTCAGCGAGGATATTTTATACTCACCCCTCGTTTCACTACTTTAGGTTAGGTTTTGCATTTAGTCTTTTGTAATGGTAATAAGCATTGTGTTAATATATTATCTCTGATATAGGCTCCTTAACTCATTCTATGTTCCTTGAGCTTCATTGGCAAAATTTTTTAACATAATATTTTAATGTTTTATAATATATACCTTTGATATTAATTAAATTTTAAATATTTTACTTAATTTTTTCTTCAAGACTTTTATAAATATCTATATTATAAATGATTTTAAATGTGATTGTATATGTATGTTTTATTTATATGAATGGAATGCAGGATCCTTAAAAACCTTGTGAACTTTAGGGGAACATTCGATATTAACAAAGCACATCTAAAAGGTACGAGGCGGTAGTTAGGTAGTGGCCTTCAAGTCAAAGCATGGCAAAATCACCATTACAAGGTATGTTAGCTTTTAGATCAAACAAAAAAAAATAGTTGTTGAAATTAGAGTTCAATCACATGACAACACATGGCTTATAACATGTGACATATATGTGTTAAATTCAAATCATTTTTCAATTACCAAACTATCACCATTTTATTTAAAATCTCTTAAACTACTTAATTATGGTTATAGTTTTGATTTTTAGTGATATGAGTGAATCTCACTTTCTCTTATATAAATAGAAAAATATCTCACTAAACCAAACAAGTTAATGTATTTTTCTTTCATTAGACTAAATCATTTTAGGCAAATAATATTTAATTTAAAGCATAGAAAAAGAGCTTTCCAAAATATCATCATTTGTTCAATTTGACGACTAAAGACAAAGTTATGAATTTTCAAAGTTTGGAATCTAAAAACCCAAAAACTAGAGAAATGAATCCAAAACATCAACTTCACCTCATTCGTTCTCTTAATCTACTAGTTTGTTTTAAGCATACGATATATCAGTTTGAAGAATACAATACAATCTTGTAACATTTCATGAATCATTAAATTTGAATGGATACATGTAAAGCTATGAGTCTTGAATAGGTTATGTTTTAAGTACTAAAAAATGAAAAAATAAAATCACAATAGCAACATTGACTAACTCATTCTCTTAGCATATTAGTTCAAATTTATGCATACAACATAAAATTTTGAAGCATGCAATACAAGCTTTCTATTACATGATGAATTGTCAAATTTGAAGATATATACACAATGTTATAAGTGTTGAAATATTTGGATTTAAGTACCAAAAAAATTGAAAAGAAAAAAAGAAATTGAAAAAACAACATCAATTCATTCATTCTCTTAATCTACTAAACCTATTTAAGTAATAATATGTTGTTTTAAAGCTTCAAATGAGAGCTTTAAAATGAATTTTTTTCATCAAATTTGATGCAATATGAAAAGACATGAGATTTTAAGTTTTGATTTCAAGAGTTATTTGTTCTCAGTAACAAATTTAAAAAAAAAAAAACTCTTATGATCACAATGTAGATGCAACTCTTATAATCACAATGTAGATGCTTCTCCTATGTTCTCTTTTCTTCTTTGCACTGTCTTATTATTATTATTATTATTATTATTATTATTATTATTATTATTATTATTATTATTATTATTATTTTGTTCTCTTTTTTTCTCAAAAAAAAAACTAAAACTCATAACATCTACTTTGCAAGTTTTGTTTTATGAATGTGAGAAAATGTGTGCAGCCACTTAAAGTAATTGTTTAATTTAAATATGCAATTACTTCTAATGGTTGCGTTCTATGAATTAAAGCGATCTATTAGGCAGCCTAAAGCATAAACCAAGTCCAACATTATGCAATCAGAATTCTTTTCTCTGGGCAATTTTTAATAACTGAATATGCCTTCTATTTAGATGCAGAAAGGAGATACCTGAATTCAATGATCAAATCCAATGTTATAGACTTACAATTTCTGTCCTTTTAAACTTTGACCTTCTTTTATGATTTGTCGAATAAAAAACGACCTAGCAATATATATACATATATATATATATATATATATATAAATAATGCATTTCAAACCCTAAATTTTAACCGCAATCAAGTACAATCAAAATTAATAAACAATATTAATGACCTCATTATATTTAAATTTATTATTATTATTATTATTATTATTATTATTATTATTATTATTATTATTATTATTATCTTTTATCTAACAAATTACCTTATACATATATTGTCTTTTCAACAAATATATATTGTAAATCAGAATTTGGATGTTACTCTACAAATTTATTTCATTATTTTAGTGACTCGAGAATTAAAACTATTTTTTAAGTCAAGAAGTTTTATTTGCTTGTCAATTATTTATTGATTACATTTTTTAAGTGATATTCTTACATATTTATAATGAGTTATAAGTCAGAATTTGGATGTCATAGGTAAGGTGTTGTATATTGATTGAATAATGAGTTAGAATAATTAGTCATTTAAAAATATATAAAAATTTAACTTCTAATTAAAATATAATAAATTACTTAAGATAACAACATTATAAAATAACATTACCAAAATTATGGTCTTCTTATTTTTATATTTAGTAAATGAAATATTTTCATAACCCTCTCTTAAAGTTTGAAAAAATTAAACGAAAATATATATTTTTAAAGATTAACAAAAATTACCCCTCACAAGTTCTTTAGTATTATTGCATGAGTTTAAAAGCTCATAATATGAATTAATTTTCATGCTTATGTACATTAAGAATTAATTAATTGTTTATTAATACAACATGTTTAATTCTTTTTATTATAATTAGGTACATGGGTGGCATACATGCCATATATTATTAGCTACACTAATTAAATGACACCCTTAATTTTTAATATTACCACTTATACATTTCTTTTAAGTTGAGTATATAGACTGTGTAATGCCCCAAGTCCAAATTTTTAAAACCTAAATCCTTTAAGTTTTTGGCCCAAGCATCTTTATATATATAAATGTGTGAGGATAAAATGAGAAATTGGAAAGAAGATTGTAGAACCTACGAGAGGAGAGAGGAAATGATGAAAAAAAAAAAAAGAAAAAGAAATAGAAGAAGAAAAGAAAGAGAAAGCAGAAGAAAAAGAAGAAGGAGAAGAAGAAAAAGAATAGGAGAAGAAGGGTAAGAAATTAAAAGTAGTAATTTTATTTTTCTTTATTTTGAAAAAAATTGTTTATGTTAGTGTACAAATTGTTAAAAAAAATAGATAAACTTTGTTTTGATAGTTTAATAGTCAAAATTATTACTATTTTCAGTTTTTAAACTCTAAATTAATAGTTTTTGGGTTAAATTTAGTGATTTGACCGGTAAATTTCTTAAGCATTATTGAAAATTAGATAAAAAAAATTATAAAATTTTGATTGAAAGTAAAAAAATAAAAATTGTAATAATTTTATTCTATTTTATAAATTAAAAGTTTTATTTGAAAAAAAAAATTTAAAGTTAAAATAAAAATTTTTATAATTTTAGGATAAGTTAATAAATTTTAAAAATTATAGGGCTTGAATGTAAATATTTTAAGGTATTTTGTAATTATTTATATCATAGTGACTTTTTTTGTAATTTATAATTAATAATGTTTTTTTATTTTAAAATTTTGAAATTCTAGAACTTTTGAATATAATTTTAGTTTGATTTTAGATTGAAAATTTATTTATATTTTATTATAAACAACATAAGTTATTAGTCATTTTAGCAATTATTTATTGATTTGAAAAATAATTCTATGCGGCAATAGGGTGGAACAAAGAAGAGTAAGGAAGATATAAAGGAATAGACATCTTTTGATTGAAATAGATAATTCACATATAATTAAATATTTTAATATTTTAAAAACTGAAAAATAAGATTTTATATTAAATTTTTATGAAAATTTATCTTCTAATAATATGATTATTATTTTGTCATATTTTGTATAAATTTTTTAAAAATTTAGTAATATTATTATTGTTAAATTATATTTTCGGTGTTTACAATATTATGAAATGATATGAGTAAATTGTTTTGTTATTACTGTATATGATTGGATCACAAAATGGTGTATGAACTCTTATTTGACATCGGTGACTATGAACTTGATTTTAGACACTCGATAAAAATTCGTAAACTTGAAATTATGGGTTGTGATCCCTTAATATAAAGCCATCTAAAATACGCATACTACACATTTTTTGGACGATAATCTTTAGAAATAGTGTCCTAAAACTATATATTATATATAGTGATGTCTAAATTATATAGTTGTTTTATATCATCAATTATGCTTATTTCTGCTCACTTACGTTTATTTTAACTTAATTAATTAGAAGTATAATTATTATTAAATATATTTAAAAAATCTCAATTATATGTGTAATATCTATTGGGGTTTAATTCACACCTTAATTTTTAAGTTTTTTTGGAGTAGTTAAAAATAGGCGAACTTAGAAGAAATTGTGTCTATTTACTAGATATACTTTAAAAGGATATTTTACAGTGTATATTGTATTTATTAGAACATTGTAAAAAAATTGCTCATATTTAGTTAAATAAATATATTAAATTTTGATGTAATAAATTTTGTGATAGTGATAGTTTGAAATTTCATGAAAAATATTGAAAATACTGTAGAATTTTTATACTTATAGGTTTTTATTAATATTATCCATATATATTGTAGAAATTTTGCCAAAATATTTACGACTTTATTCTGTTACTTTAAATTATTTCATTAAACCCTAAATTACGAGCTCAAATTTTAGAAGTACGACATACTGGTTATCTAATTTGCAGGCAAATAACGTAAAATCAGTATTTTTTTGTGTATATAATCATTAAGTAATTTTTTTTTTCAGATTTACTCTTGGAGAGATAAAGGAAAACAAAGTACATAAAGGACATAAAGGAAAACAAAGTACAAAGGAAAAAAATTTAATGCCCAAAATTTCCAAGCGTTTGAGATCTCAGCTCAGAAAACTTTGCTGCTTATTCTTGATTCTCCTAAAGAAGATTTATTTTTTGCTTCATAGGCAGCACCTATAAACACAGAACTATATTTAACTTTTTCTAATATTACCATGGCAATATATTCATCCATGTGTGCAAGTGAAAAAGAACATAATAATATCCTGAGAGCAACAGCAGCGCTTGTGAAATCAAGTTTGCTCTCAAGATAAGCTAGACACTTATCAAAATCAACAAGAGTCGAAGAATATGGATTCAATATTGGAACAATAGCTTGATCATTATAAGGCCTTTCTAATCTTCCCCGTATCATCATTTTTAATTGCTTAAACTATTGACATTGACAATCGTAACATCATTAAAAGACTGACAACTGCAGGACATTTATCATCACTTACAAACATGAAAATTGTCCCCGGATTACATGTTAGTCCTTTTAAAAACTGTTAGATATTTTCTTTATTTTAAAATAGACAATGATTCTTTCCTAATTTAATCTTTAAAGATCTAATTTAAAATATAAGTATAAAATATAATAAAAGGTTCACATTTTTTTATTAAATTTATTTATTTTTTAAAAATTGTCTAAAAATAATAATTAGTGGATAATATAAAAGGATATGAAGAGATTCTTATCCTTTTAAAATACACCATATCTCAATTAATTAATCATTATATATATTAAAAATGCAACTAATATTTTATTTATTTGTTGATTAGAAAATATGATTTAATAGATTATTATAGATTGTGACTTATGTCATTATTTGTTTGTTAGTTAGAAATTTTATATTAATAGATAATATTACAATAATATTAACTTATGTATAATTATGGTATAATATTTTATACTATAAAAGGAGATCACTAATGCTTTAAAAAAAGAAAGAAGAGAAATGATTTTACCTTTATTTTAACACCAAAGAATAAAAACACTATAAAATTTGGGAGTATACCCTTTATAGAGCTAAACCATTGAATTTTGAAAGTTAAACTGACATTAAACCTGATTTGTACCAAAATATTTTTTTAGAGGGACGAAATTTTTTCTTAAGAACAATATTTTTAGCATGTCTTGACTAACTAATTACATGTTGTGATTTTTTGTGCTAGCATCTGATCATCTTTAAAATTTTTTCTAGCAAAAGCTTCCAATTTCATAATCAATTAGCTTTGTTTTATCAAAATGCATGATAGAGAATCAAAACAGAAGAGGGAGGTAAAGGGTGTCATAACCTTAGACACAAGGTACACATTCAAGGCTAGAATTACACCTTGATCTTAAGCAAAATAGGGGTTAAATGTACTATAAATGCAGCACATGGTAAGATAAGCGTGGGTTAACACACAATAGAGATGGTTGGACATGAAAAACAGTCAAAGAAATGCTAACGTAAGCTGGTGTGCACAGAAGCAAATGCAACATGTGCAAGAGTAAGATGGTGTGCGTGGGAGCAAAGGCAACATATACAGGAGCAAGATAGTATGTGCACAAAGTGATATGCAACATTGGAGTGCTAAGTCGCACTCTTCTTAGGTAGCAACAGTGAGTTGACTATGCATTGTAAGATATAGTTTCATGCATAAGTACATAATAGAGTTAAAAAGTAACGCTCAATATAAGGTTAGAAAAACATAAAAGTGTAAAATCACATAATAAAAAGACAAGCTAAATGTGCTAGAGCATAAATGCTCCATTTAAGAAGGGAAAGTTTAAGTATGAGTGTGTTACTTACAAGCAGAATCATGGGCAAACTCTTCCTAATCAAGTAGAGGGCTAATGGGACTCTTAAACGAGAGAATTCAATTTCTATTCAAATACAGGCCACTATAAGTTAGATAAAGGCAAAGTTTGAGATATATTAGAGTGCGATGTGATAGGATAAAGCAAGACTTCTAGATGATATAGAAGTGTGTTATAAATAACTCTTATGCATGAGATGGACTTTAAATGTGTTTTAAGTTGCTATCTATTAGAGTTATAAATACTAGAATTGTAGATAAAATAAGATGTTATTTACTATAGTTGCAATTAAATTTGAATATTATCTACTAGAGTTGTAAATAAATTATAATGCCTCATGACCTAGGAAACCAAGGGTGTTAGTTTTACTATACATAGAGCCATTTAGAAGAACCCAAAAGTAATGATATGTTATGTGAAATTTTACATATGAAAGCAATAAAAAGATTGAAGGTCGATGAGCTTTATATTTCCCTATACATAAAGTGCTACTACACTTTTCTTGAGTGAGTTCCTTACGAGTGGTAAGCTTTTTTTTTTTTTTTTTGGTTAATAGCAATAAAAAGATTGAAGGTCAATGTCTTCGTAAATACTATGTTTCTTATCCTTTAACTGATTTTACCATACTTATGATACGTGCAAAGCTAACATGTACAAGATTTGCCAAGCAAAATGGAAGTGTTAATCAAGTGGAAGCACTTGAGCATCATGAGGTGCCATTATAAACAAAAAACTCAATGGCAGGTGGTATTAAAGCCAAGTTAGGCACTGGTAAGGCAAAAATTATGCAATAAGTTACTAACAAAAAGTGCGAGATTGAGAGAAAATTTATGTCGAAAGAGGAGTAATTATTGGAGTAACTGCATAGGGCACCTTATACACAAGATATGGCAGAAGAAACACTCAAAGAACACGTGATCCACTTAAAGCATGCGATAAAAGTGATTATACCCAATAACCACCAACTTTGACTCAATTAGAAGATAGGATACAAGACTTTGTGGCATTAAAGTGCAAGATAGGTGAAGTAAGAGACCTCTTCAACAGTCTCGATGCGAAGTGCGAAGAATAAATAGTAACAACTAGTGAAGACATGGTTGCAACAAATAATGCTTTGAAAGAGAAAATATCAAACCTTAAGATTGAAGTTGTGGTGGACAAAAAGGCCCTAATGACCAACATATTCTTAATAGTGGAACCAAATACTCTAAAGGTGAGCAATGAGATGTCAAGGAATTGAAGAATTTCTTATAGGATATGGAACAGTATTTTAAAGTCACAAAACTAGGAGCAAGTTGATATAACAAGCATGTACTTGATGGATGATGCTAAGTTATAGTGGCATATGAAGCTAATTGAATAGACTTAGAAGACATTAAAGAGAGAATTAAAGGCTTAATTTCTACCAAGCAATTTGGCAAAAATTACTAAAGATAAGTTAAAAATGTTAAAGCACAAAGGTATTGTGCAAGAATACATGAAGTAATTTAGTTCACTAATGTTAGACATACGTAACATGTCTGAAGAGGACAAACTCTTCAATTTCATTTCAGGTTTACAAAGTTAGGTGCAAATTAAACTACATGAGCAAGAAGTAAGGGGCTTAACTATGACTATTATAGTGGTTGACAAGCTAATAAATTACATGCTCAGACCTCAGATAGAGAGTAGGAAGATTAAAAAGGGGCAAAGATAAAAAAGGCTGGCATGTTTAAGGCGAGGAATAAGATGTAGGGAATACTAGCCAAGCCAAGCTGTAAGAATAAAAGAAAATAGGGTGTTTTATTTCTGATGGACTTTATAGGGCAAGAAATTATCTTATGAAAACCAAGCTCAACACAGTGATTGTTGAAGAGAAGACATAAGAGGTAAAGACTAGTGTGCCAAGATTAAATCCGTTACAATAACTGAAGTGTAATGTGCTACAAGTTAAGAAGATATATCGAGGCATTATGCATGTGAAGGCATATGTCAATGGTAGAGAAACATCGGTAATGTTAGACATAGGTGCAACAAATAATTTTATCACTGAGTGAGAGGTAAAGTGATTGGAATTAAAAGTTAAGGGTACATCATGCACAGTAAGAACCATGGGCTTTGATATGGCTATACGAAAAATAGTAATTACGATATCGCAAATTGAGACATAGGAGGAGAAAAGGAGATTTTATGTCTTTCAACTTGATGACTTTGAATTTATTCTTGGCTTAATGTTCTTTATGTGATGCCATATGTGTAATGTCTTCTAATAATGAAGAGAACACCTAAATTTATAAGATGTAAAATCATCAAGAATGGCAAAATGAAACCATCGCTCCACATAGCCACACATCTGAGAGGAATGTTGCAAGAGATGCCTTAAATAGCGATGCTTATGAATAAAAAGCAAGAAAGAAAGGAGCTCGAATATAAAGATATAGAAGGCGAGATTACTGATATGTCACCACTAGTTTTTCCTATAGTGATACTCCAAATTACATGGTGGACCACAACAATGGGTTAAAAGATAGAGTAAGGCCTCATGCTCAAGATAGATGTTTGCCAAAAGAGTTAACAGAACTGTCAAGGCAACTTGACAAACTATAAGATGTGGGAGACATTTTACACTTTAGAACACCAAAAGACGTATTAGGGAGTGAAACAAATCATCAGAATTCATAGCAAATGTAAGGTGACATTTGTTAAGACATTTTGATCACATCAATAATTAATTTTGCAGTTAAAGTAAAGAGATAAGTCGAGAAAAATCTCGCATACAAACAACTATGCATAGAAATTTGACAAAGAGTTGAGTTAAGATATTGGCTAGAGAATGGGCTAATATATGATCGAGGAGGGAAACTATATATGTAAGTAAACTAGTATATAAATATGCAGCGAAATTACACAAAAAAACAATTTGCTTTTTAAGATTCATGCTTCAAACTCTAATATTATCATATATATATATATATATATTTTTTTTTGTGTATGTTTCAATACTATAAATACGTATACACATCTAATTAGATAGACTTTGTCAAACCACGAACATAAATTAAATTTCTCTGCATCTTTATAGTATCCACACAATCGGGAATCTAATGGGAATATTAGCTTCTATGATTTAAGTGCGTGATATTTTGTGCGTTCTTCTCTTTTTAAGAGCAAAGACACAAAACAAACCCTAGACACATACTAAAATAACCTAAATATCACATATTTATATATTACTATTTTAAGCCTTTAATTTTAAATTAAATTATTTAGTAGGATTTTCTTATAAAACTCAATTTATTTAGTAAAATAAGTACTAATAAATTTAATCTAATTTTTACATAATAGATTTAATCAAAATTAATACTCAAATAACTCTAAAAAATTCTAAACCTATTTAAAATTTTACATATGTATATATATTATTTTTGATCTTAATATGTGATCCAATAGGTTCTTGTAATAGTAGCAATAATATTAAAATTTAATTTTAGTATTATAAGTAATAAGTGATGTTTAATAATACATCATAACTACTCAAATAACGAGAATGTCAGTAATTTGACATTATCTTATCTGTTACTAATATTACCTTGTAATTCAATATTTTTGTCTTAAATATATTAATTGAACATAAGATATAGAATGTGTCGTCCTTGAATGGTTCAATCATATTTTTTTTTATATTTTGAGTAGATTTATTTTATCAAATGAAGTAAATATCACATATTAACTTATTTAAGCATGGTCATGCATTTTTCAAAATTTTATTCAATCAAACAGTCCAAAATATTACTTCTATTATATAAAAGGGGTAAATTTTATCTTGATCACACATATCTCTCTATACGAGTTATAATATATTTGATTATTTTTTTATAGTTTATCTTATTGTAGATGATATTTAAAAATATTAAAATATATCATTCTCTACATTGAAAGCCATGGTAATTTTAAATTCAAGATCATATACACCATTGTCACTATTAGAATCACTTATGACACTCATATAATTATTCATATATCGTTCTCATAATAGGTCAATCGAATACATTACTTCACTAACTTATACCCATATGTTGACTTGATATCTCATATCATAACATACACAAGTTGTTATTAGTCACTACACATACTAATCTCCATGCATTATTGTTATCCCCCTATTCACAATAATGTTTGATTAGGGATATTTAAGAATTATATCCAACTAATTGAACTTACTATTCTAATAGTATTATTACATTTATTAAATACACAAATAAATAATAATGAAATAATCAAACGATATATATAAATAAAACTATCATGATACAAATATATTGAATATCCAAAATACTATCGAATTTAAGACATATACCAACAATATGTTCGTAGAGGGGAACTGCGAGAGATGTTATTGTATGGATTATATCCAAGATGAGTAGAACATCGAGTGGTTGAATGGGTGATGGCTTTGTTTGAGAGGTTATATTTCTCGCCCAACATGAAGGAAGACGTGTAGGAGTATGTCAAGAAAAGAAAACTAGAGTGGTTCTCACAAGCTTTGCCAAAATGAAAGTGCTGTAATTAATACAATGACTTGGTATGGTTTAACCAAACAAGCAGTAATATAGAATGATAATCAAGGTAAGCAACTAAACAAAAACTAAAGAAAGAAAAGAGAAGAGTACCATGAATGCAAGACAATGGCAAGATATGATGTTGCGACATATGAAGGGCATGTATCCCACACCAATGAGGGCGTTGGTGAATTCAAGTGAGGGAGATTTGTCACAACCTTAAACATGACGTGCACAAGCTAGTATTGCATCTTAATCTTAGGCCAAGTAGTGATTAAATATGTTGTAGACACTGCACATAATAAGGTGAGCATGGGTCAACGCATTATGGAGATGGTTAGACATGAAAAGTAGCCAAGAAAATGCTAATGTAAGGTGATGTGCGTGGGAGCAAAGGCAACATATAGGAAAGCAAGATAGTGCGCACACAGAGTGGTGCATAACATTAGAGTGCTAGGCCTCACGGGCCATGATAAAGTCACGTACAAATATATGATTATAAAGCACAAAAGACAAGTTCACGTATAAATACATGATAGAGTCACAATGTGCCGCTCAATGTGAGGTTAGAAAGACTTCTTAAAGTGAAAAGCATAAAAGTGCAAAGGCACACAGAAAGAAGACATGCTGAATATATTAAAGCATAGATGAGATCCACTTAGAAAGGTAAACTTTAAATAGGAGTATGCTACTTACAAACAGAGTTGCGGGCAAACTCTTTCTAATCAAACAGATGGCTAAAAGACTCTTGAATGAGAAAATTCGAGTTATATTTAAACACAAGCAACTATAAATTGGATAGAGATAAACTTCGATATACACTAAAAATGCAAAATGGCAGAATAAAGTAAGACTTCTAAATAAAATGAAAGTGTGTTGAAGATAACTTTTATACACAATATAGACTTTGGATATATTTCAAGTTGCTATCTATTTATCTACTAGAGTTGTTAATAAGCTAATACTCTATCTACTAGGATTGTAAACAAGACAGGATGCTAGCTATTAGAATTGTAGATAAACTTAGATGTTATCAATTAGAGTTATAGATAAACTAGAATGCCTAATGACCTTAAAAAAAACAAGGGTTTGGTTTCATTATGTATAGAACTATTTGAACGAGTCTAAAAGTAATAAGATGTCATGTAAAATTCTACATACGAGACATACAAGTAAGGAAGCACTACTATAATTGTATTGAGTGAGTTCATTACAAGTAGTGAGCTTATTTTTTCTTTTTGTTTAGAGCAATAAAAAAATTAAAGGTTGATTCCTTCGTAAACGTTGTACTCTTTATTTTTTGATAGATGTTATCAATTAAAGTTATAGATAAATTAGAATGCCGAATAATCGTAAAAAACCAAAGGTTTGGTTTCACTATGTATAAAGCCATTTAAAAGAGTCCAAAAGTTATAAGATATCATGTAAAATTTTATATACGGGAGATATAAGTAAGGAAGCACTATTACACTTGTATTGTAGTGTATTGAGTGAGTTTACTATAAGTAATAAGCTTTTTTTTTTTTTGTTTAGAGCAATAAAAAATTAAAGGTCGTTTCTTTCGTAAACATTGTACTCCTTAGTTTTTTATGGATGCTATCAATTAGAGTTATAGATAAATTAGGATGTCTAATAACTATAAAAAATCAAAGGTATTGATTTTTCTATGTATAAAGCCATTTGAAAGAGTCTAAAAGTAATAAGATGTCATGTGAAATTCTATATACAAGAGATACAAGTAAGAGAGTGCTACTACACTTGTATTAAGTAAGTTTACTACAAGTAACAAGCTTATTTTTTTTCTTTTTATTTAGAACAATAAAAAAAATAAAAGACCGATTCCTTTGTAAACACTAAACTTCTTATTTTTTGATTAATTTTACCATAAAAATAATACATGCAAAGCCAATCTTTATAGAATTTGTCAAGCAAAACAGGAGTGCTAATCAAATAAAAGTGCTTAAGCATCATGAAGTGTCACCACAGACCAAAAACTCCATAACACAAAGAGAGACAAAAAAGACAACCACGCTAAAACGAGAAGAAGAAAACAACTATGGAAATAAGATGTGTATTTTTATCATGCACAAAGTTACAAATGCCCTTTTAATTTTAGTCATCTAAATGTTTATAACAGTTTTATTATCGAAAGGTATTTTTTATTAATATGTTAAAATTTTATATTTTTATGTTATTTTATCAGTTCTTACAGTTTTATTATGAAAAAATATTTTTTATTAATATATTAAATACGTGGCAATATCCCTTAAGAGTAAAGGGTGGGCGTTTTTCACACGTTCGCTTGTTTTCCCCTCTAGAGCAGAGAACCAAAAACGCATTACTTCCTTCCAATAGATACGAGAAAACAATGGCCACCTTGGACTCCGACGTACCGATGGTTCAGGTCGGCGAGGCATCTAGCAGTGCTGGCCCTTCTTGCTCCTCTAAGAAGCCAAAACGTTTCGAGATCAAAAAGTGGAGCGCCGTTGCGCTCTGGGCTTGGGGTAACCCTAGCACTAACCCCAGTTTTATTTTCTTTCTTTCTTTTTTTTTAATGAATTTCTAGTGTTAAACGTATGTTTATATGTGTTTGTGAGTCGTGGTTCTTCATTTTGGTGTTTGATGTCGTTTTGGTTGACTGATGCAGATATTGTTGTTGATAACTGTGCGATTTGCAGGAACCACATCATGGATCTCTGTGAGTTGCCTTTTCGTTCTGGATTTTTGGTGCACTATTTTTGTTGGGCTATTGTGATTTTTTATTTAATTTGATTTTTGTTGCTCGTTTGGTGTGGTTAGGCATCGAGTGCCAGGCAAACCAGGCTAGTGCTACGAGCGAGGAATGCACAGTAGCTTGGGGTATGATTTTTCCTCCAATAGCGTTAATTTTTTGGGTTATGAATGTTGTTGGGATGTGTGTTTTGTTATTTTTGCTTTATGATAGTCTTATAGTATATAATTCTGTTCTTCAATTTCAAACTTGTAAAGATGTTTACCAATATTTAATTTGGTTGTTAATGGTGTCTCCATCATATAATTGTTCAAGTTTTGAGAATTTTTATATTTGTTTTGGGAAATTTGTTGGGTGCATTTGTTCACAAAAAAAAATATAATAATCTTTAGATTGTCAATGATATGCTTAAACATAGATTTCTATTTTTAGTTGGAGTGTTCTGTGTATATGTATTGTTTATAAAATGTTTTGAAAATTGTTTGGAATGATAGAACTGAATACCATAGTGTCTCTGATATAATTGCACAAATTTTAAGTTAAATGCTTAATTGCTGAAGAATTTATTATGAAACAGTGAAGTATCACACTGAAAAATGTAATGAAATCACAAGCTTGCTTGTTAGACTATGAAGGTGACCACAAAATAGTAGGGTATAGTTCTTGAATCTTGGAATAGTGGTATAGGCATGCTTGATCAAGGTCTCAGAATTGAGGGATGTTTGGGGAAATATTCAGTTTTGATGTAGGGCTTAAATCTGTTTGATCTGTTGAACTCTTTGTAGAATTGTTGTATAAATTACTAAATTGAAAGTAGATTATCTTTACATTTATCTCGAGTATATTGTGGCTAATGTTAGTAGCTCTGGTGTGCAGTTTACAAGTATATTGTGGCTACATAACTCTTCCATTCAAAATTTTTAAAATTTTTAATAATTTTATGAAGCTTTGTATTTTTTTTAAAAAAAATTCAGAAGATAATTTCCTAATACATTGTGGCTCAGTTACCCTCATTACTGTTTCATTGGGGAAGAATCTAGTTTTAGTTTCCAAATATCTTGCCATGGGTTTTTTTTTTCTTTCAATAAAATTCATCCGGACTATTAATGTTGCTTACGCTTGATGCCAATTGTAATGGCACACTGCACATCCACATTCTATACATTTTATTTCTGTCCATCTGGTAATTACTTGTCAAACTTAGTTTGAAAAAGGTTTGAAGTAGAATGTAATTATATTTGTACTCTTGACTAGGGTTTCAGTCTCCGTGCGATTGGACTGGTTAATGCCAGTGTATTTGATTGCAAGTGGCAGTTGGACTTGAAATATTTTGAGAACATTGTTTTTCTTGTATTTGTATTTGGTAGGGGTTTGCAACCATGCATTTCACTTTCACTGCATCAGTCGATGGTTGAAGACTCGTCAAGTTTGTCCATTGGGTATGTTTTATACCTCACTTCTTGCAGTTGATCTTGCTTTTATGACATATCTTATGTATTCTTGTTTCTTCTTTATGGTTTTTGTTGTTATGTACAGATAACAGCGAGTGGGAGTTCCAGAAGTATGGCCACTAGAGCCTTTGAGCCAGTTGAAGTGTTGGATCATTCAACCTGCTATGTGGTCCAGATTTCTAATAGAAGATTTGAATTACTGTTAGCCCTGTTGCTTTTTAACTTTCTGTCAATTCTACCGGATGCTTTTTGTTATTTAAAAGTCAGTTGGCTATAGATTTGGGTTCTGAATGTAATATCTATGTGAAAATTAAGCCGTAGTATCTGTTTTGCCAAAGCGCACTATCTGTGGGTGAGTTATGAATCTTATTTTCAGTTTGCACTCCCTTCTATTCGCCTTGGAAGCAAGTTATTCAGAGTTGAGTAACACTACTTGGCTCGGGCCTGTGAATTAACTTGTTATCAATCAGTTTACAACGTTACATGATATTGTTAAACTCTTTGGCCATTATCATGTATTTTCGTAGGTCCTACAGTCATGGTTCTGTAACTGTAATGGTCACAAGTAAAGAAGTTGGCATTCAAGCGGACAACGCAGCGTATGTTTGGGAGTGTTTAAGCACTCCAGAAGTACTTAATAAAAATTAAATTTGATAAATATTTTGAAAATAAATAATCAAATAAACTGTTTTTGTTTTTGTATTTAGTATTTAATTACTGTTAATTTGCTCTCATTTTGTTGTGAAGATACTGCCTAATCATGCTGTGTAAGTGGGTAAATTTTTTTTTTTTGTTTTGGAACTTGTTTGGCTGTGCTAATTCGTAATATTATAAATACATCATTAAAAATGTAAGTATTTGTGTGTGTTTAATTATTTAGTTTTTATTACTACTGCATATAATTTATAAATTATTATATATTCATATAAAATTGTATTTAAAATGTTTTACAAGTAATATTAAATAATTTAATAAGTCCTAAAATATAGAAATACTAATGCATTTAATATATATATATATATATATATTTTCTCCTTTTAACACCCCAAATGAATTTGAACTAGATAATAATCATCACTGTGGAGGATGAGCTAAGGTGTGTGAAAATTTAATACAGAATTATTTAATATATAAATTATTTATTTATTAAGATTTTGAAACTAATTTTTTAGATAAATTATTACAATTTGTAGATCGTTGATGGATCTACACTATATGATCAAGATTCTTTTGTCTGGGCTTTCGTCGTAGTGAGAGAGCTAATCTTCATTAAGCTTCCGATCTTAGAGATGACTCATTCGATCTCTTTTTTGCCTTACCAATAGTGAATTCACAACATTTACTGAATCTGATTCAACTTCGAAACGATATAAGTCTGCATCTGAGCAAGCTCGATGCCTTCCAACACAGCCTCCGCTTCAGGGGATTCAACTTCACCTCCCCGTTGCAATTCTAACAGTTGCTGCTAAACGACATTGTAGTCTAGTCTGTTCATTCGTTCGGAATATGGTCTCTGCTATTAACAAATCCAATTATTTGTTGGACCATCATCAGACTCGTGGTAGGCCTGGCCTGCATGCAGAAATTGGTTTGAACGCTTTTCTGGCGGGGAAACCCCACGTACATCGCAGGCACAAAGCCTTGAACGCTCAGCCAAAGCGACCGTGACACTTGAATTGATTCCTATATTTCTATCAAAATAACTGATGGTGATTACTTCAAACTTCGAAAAATATGAACAGTAGTAACACCGAATTAGTCCAATTTAGCGTACCCGCCCAATGTCAGAAAGTTGCTAATTCAAACTTCTCTTTTTATTGGTTTATCCCATAGATCCAGAAGTTGCACAAGGGTTGCTTGGAGGTAGACAAACCTGCACAAGGAGAAGTCTACTTACCGGATATTTTATTATCAATAAAGAAGTAGGAGAGTTTTAGGAGTCTAGGTTTGTGTTGAGAAGTCATATTATTTTATTGTCGTTGGAGACAAGTGTAGGACTCCATATTTAAGTTGCTTGGGTGAACAGAAGAGGGAGAATAAAAGAATCAACAAAATTATTATAGTTTAACTCTCACTCAAAGAGAGTCTTCTAATTTCACAAATATTACGAGGCCTATCGTTTGTACCAGAGTCAGTTCAATTAAATGACAACAAATAAATAATGAATTGAGATGTTATAAACTAGATGTGGTGGTGCGCAAATGGGGATGCATTGAATAATGCAAGGAATGTATGATCAGTTGCTTCGGCTGAAAAAGCAACCTAATGCATTACACTTAAACCATAGTTCTAGCCAACGTCACTCATTAGGAATTGAAAACACTAATCAACAAAATAGTGAAGAATCAAGAGAGAGAAAACCAATTCATACTACTCCAATTATCAAATTCGACTTTTCTCGATGAAGTGGTGACAATCTAATAGAGTAGTTCAATCAAACTATTCAATTTGTTTGATTACCAAGGAACTACAGAAGATCAAAAGGTTTCTCTAACTTCTTTCCATGCGAAGGGAGAAGCCAACTAACTAATGGTAACGATGGTCAAGGTGTTCTTATTGTTTAATTATCAACATCCATGCGATAAATTTCATATATATATATATATATATATATAATGTGATAGATTTGATTATACCCGGGCAACTTATTAAACCATAAATATAAATATTTTTGCATTTTTACGATATCCACACAATTAAAAAATAATTTGAAGTGTTAGCTTTTGTGTTTAGAGTGTTAATTATTTTTTATATATTTTTTTAAAAAAAATATGTAAAAAAAAATATTAGACATAGCAAAATATTACGTACACTTTAAAAAGATAAAATATTATATATTTATAATGTTGTTTTAAAGTTTGAATTTAAATCTAAACTATTGAGTTAGACTTTCTTTTAAAGGTTCATATATTTAATAAAATATGTACTAATAAATTTAGTTTAATATTTATATTATGACTTAACCAAATCTAATATTCAAATAATTTAATAAGTTCTAGTCAAATTTAAGTATGTATTTATGTGTGTGTATTGAAATTCATCTTCATAAATTAATGTTATTATTATTTTTAATTTTAATTTACAACCAATAGGTTCTCGAAATATTGACAATAATACTAAAATTTAATTTTGGTATCACAAATAGTAAGTAGTGTCTAGCAATACATCATGACTATTTAAGTAACGAGAATATCATTAGTTCAATGTCACCTTATCTGTAACTAATGTTATCATATAATTTAACCTCTTTATTTTAAATATCTCAATTGAACACAAAATATAAAACGTATTACTTTTGTATAGTTTAATTTTATATTTTTTTTGATATCCTAATAGATTTATTCAAATAAATAAAAGTAATATTATATATTGACTTATTTGAATATCGCTATATATTTTCATAGTTTCATTCAATAAAAAAACTCAAAATGTCAGTCCTATTATATAGAAAAAGTAAATTTTATTTTAATCACATACATCTCTCTATACAAGTTATGATATATCTGATTATTTTTTTTATAATTTATCTTGTTACAGATAATTTTTAAAAATATCAAAATATATCATTCTCAATGGTAGGAATCATAGTAATCTCAAGTTCAATTATCACATATACTATTGTTACTTTAAGAATCGCTTACGATATTCATATGACAATCCATATAACGGTTTCATAGTAGGTTGTCTCAATATATTAGTTCACTCACTTGTGTCTATATGTTGATTTGATGTCTCATATCATAATACATAATATGTTATTATCAATTATTACACTTACTAGTCTCTACACATCATTATTACTTTATTTATAATAATATTTGATCAAAAATATTTAAAAATAGTATTTAAGTAATTGAATCTATTATTCTAAGGGTATTATTATATTTATTAAATATACAAATATATAAATAAAATAATAAATAATATATATATATATATATTAACAATATTATGATATATAAAAAATAAATATACTAAATATCAAAAAAATATTATTAGATTTAGAACATATTCTAATAATTATAAGAAAAATAGTTAGTACATCATATGTATTTGCAAAGAAGCTTTGGTCCCAATTTGATCCTTTTGAGTGCGAGGACTTCAACGACCCTTTCGAGAATCATGCAAATTAATATGTTATGAAACTATCAACAAAAGTTTAAAATGCTAGATAAATAAGGTACAAGGTTGAACACAAAAAGCTCTCATAGATACATTTATTAGAGATTTAAAACTAGAAATATCAGAGAATATTTGAATCTTCAAATTAGAAACAATGAAGAAAATCATTAGTCTTGCATGTATGCGAGATGAGCCGCTCCTTCGACAACATTGCTTCACACTACCATTGTAAGCAGCTCAAACACAAATAAATCCTCCATCCACATCACACATAAACATAAACACAGCTTCGCTAGTGAAGAGGCTAACATGGGAAGAGATGCAAAACCACAAAAAAAAAAAAAGAACAAAACGTGTTTCAAGTGTAACAAAAAGTTTACTGCAAAGAACCTAAGTGTTATTACTCAAAGATTACGAT
This sequence comes from Swietenia macrophylla, assembly GCA_032401905.1. Taxonomy (NCBI): domain Eukaryota; kingdom Viridiplantae; phylum Streptophyta; class Magnoliopsida; order Sapindales; family Meliaceae; genus Swietenia; species Swietenia macrophylla. The sequence continues at coordinate 4,950,743 of CP135561.1, read as the reverse complement.
TATTCACAGAAGCACAAATGTGAAGACATTATGCTAATAGACATTGGGGACAAGGGATCCACTTCAAGAAACGCAACGATGGGTCCAAGAGTTACACGTGGGTTGTTTGGAGGTAGACAAATATGTACAAAGAGAAGACTACTTGCTAGAGAATTCACTGTCAAGTTAGAAAGTAGGAAAATCTTAATAGTTTAGATAAAGGTAATAAATATTAAGTAGTGCATTGGTATTTTGTTTCTACCGAAGATAAGTGCAGGCTATTATATTTAAATTATTTGGGTGAATAAAAAAAATTAATAATAAAATTATTGTTGTTTTACTCTCGAAAAATCTTTCAATTCCACCATTATTCTAGGCCCTTTCATTGTCACTAACATCGCCCGTCTTCACCTGAGGAATGGTGATGTTGATGTGCTTCTTATTTACTGACTGCATCTAATCTACATCGTGTGAATTGAAAACTACTGCAATATGGCTAGGCTAGGCTGTCCGCTGAAACCACTACGCCATCCTCCATTTCTTCTAATTTTAGTTGTCCAGACTAGAGATTGTTGCTGCTACTACCACATGTGATGTACTTTTGGCACTTTATTAAAATTACTCCATTCCATTCCAAGTTCAATTGAGATTTTATTTTTTAATAATAAAAATGGGTCTCCCCTCAATCTTTCACTACTACACTTCCATATCCAACAAGAAGAAGAATAATTGTCCCACAAAAGAATAGACTAATATATAAGACTACTGTATATACATAGTACACAGTAGTATCAGTCTCTCTAAACGTTGTCATAGTTAATAAAGTGGAATAAATTAGAAAAGATATGTTACACACGCAGGACCGTTTGATTAGTCTGTGGCAAAAAGTGGAATGCTAGTGCCCTATAGTGACTGTAGTATCATCTTTATTGAAGCTACAATCTATAATAATTCTTTCTTCGATTGTTCTTGTTAATATGAACTGTATACATGCCTAGCTTATGACGATAAGACAATAGAATTGCCATGAACCAATTACAACCTCGTTCCTTATCAAACCTTGAACTACAACTACGCCATAGATACTAGCCTTTATCCCTTGATTTAAAAAATCAAGTCATTTTAATGATGTCACTTAATTTTCTGGAGAAAAATTTTTCATCTCTCTTTAATTGACCCAAATCCAACAAAAGCGTGAATGACACATTGGTAGAACTTGACACATGAAATTTATGGATCAAAGGTGATCAATTAACTACTAAATTAAATTTGTAATATATTAATTTGACAAAATCGATCAAAAACATAATTTTTTTTCCTATTCCTGACAATTCCTTTAGGAGTTTACCTTTTTGATAAGAATTTGACCTTTCAGTATTATTTTCTTTTCTATCCCAACAATTCTTTTAAAATCATTCTACCTTCTCGACAAAAAATATACTATTCATATGAATCTTAAAGAATAATTAAATTCATTTAAAATTTATTAAATAATCATCCATAGAGAATTTATACAATAACCAAACTCATTTGGGTTTAAAGAATAGCTTGAAACCGTTTATAGCTTAAAAAATAATCAGAATTATTTAGATCTTAAAAATAATACGGCCTATTTGAGGCTTAAAGAATAAATAAATCTATTTAGATGTTAAAGACTAATCAACTCATTTGATCCTTATAAAATAACCGGACCTATTTTTGATTTAAAGAGTAATTGGATCTATTTGGACTTAACAAATAGTCAGGATCCTATCTGAGCCTTGTAAAATAACTTGTTTAACATGGGCCTTACAAAATAATTGGGCCTAATATAAATCGGCTAAAAATAGAAAATGCATCTTATGGACATAGTCTCATAATTTTCTTTTCTTTGTTGATGTGCCTGTAATTTTTCTAAGCATGTGATTATAATTTGCCGACCAAGTTTGTAGATGATGCTACAAGTGGCTTGTGGTTTGCAAGTGGTTGTTCTTCTCTATTATCATAAAAGATTAAAACCCTCCTAGTAGGCAGATTAAACCCAGCAGCAAATGTCAATGTAGTGGTTTAAGACAGGTACAAGGCCTTTACGGTAATAGGTTCCTAAAACCACTATTTCCATAACCGTCAGTCCAACACAATGATAAGCACATGGTTTTTTCTAACATAGGATCCAATCCATCTAGACATCTTTGCAAGGCATCATTAGCAGAGGTAATATTAGGACCTCACCATGACTGTTATTGATGTTTGCAGGAATTCTTTTTTTTTTTTCTTTCAGTAACTTTGAGACATGTCTTATGGTTGATTCAACAAAATATTAATACCAAATGACCCTCTTGAACAACGTTGTCACGTGAAAGATTTCATAACCAAAGAGGGAGTCTGCGAGCTGGTTCGCGTTTGTTGCAGCTTTGAATCAAACTGCTGAGCAGAAGGAAACGTTGGACAATATATGACCGAACCAACTTCATAACACCAGCTACTTTTTTCTCTAATCCTAAGCTCCAATGAGATAGCAGCAATCTTACGAGGCTGAGTACATTAAATAGACTGCTCACTCGCAATCTTAAACCCATTAAAAAATAAAAAACTGTATATTCATTTAGATTAAACCAACAACACTCGTTGTAGTCCTGGAAAGTAACGCAGCACAGTATTATGATGAGCCCCAAGATGAAGTAACTTTAAAACAACTGGTCAGCAACAAATTCTTCTTGTACAAGCATTGTAGTGTGTGCTTTTAATAACATCTGATTTCTTTTCATCAATCAATATACATATCTTCTAGAATTTGGTTCTCCATTATAAAATTTCTCATTTTTAACACTCTACGTTACCCGCAAAAAATCTTAACGTCAGCAATATTCTTTAAAGATGTCATGGAAGCTTCAGCTCTAACGTTGGCAAATCTGTACGGCAGCAATCTATTATTGAAAACTCGAAGCTTGCGACAGTCCTCTCATTTAACTAGTTACTCTTTCTTCGGCACAAAATACTTTGAAACCCCACTTCCACTGTCTTTGCCGCTAGACTTCACCTTCCGAGTCCCAGTACTAGGCAATTCTGGAGACATTAAAAATGGCAAAAGCCGACAATGTTTACGCAAATAGAAAACTCGTGAACTATTTGGTCGTGTTTATCGTATCAGAAATATGATTACGTGGATTTTCGCACTGCAAGAAGCCAAGAACATTCTTTTCATCATTTTGGTCTCTTGACGACAGTTGGTATTGTAAATTTGGCTAAAGCTTGTTGTTGATTTATAGCATGTGCGAGATTTGGGTGCGGTACTGCTTCTAATGCGCAGTAGACGTTGTGGAGGCGGCGTTGGTGTGGGTGGTTGCCTGTTGTCGCACGTGTAAGATGTTCTCTCGATTTTGTGCTTTGACAACCTTTTTTTGGTAATTTTTTGTCCGTGTTACCGTTTAACCTGTGTTCAGTGTTTATTGTTGAACACTTATTCATTCATTGCCTCGTAAGCAAGTTAGCTTTATGATCAATTTTACACCCACGACGCGAAATGTTGATACCTATTTTTTACGGCGTTAAATATATACACATGTTTTTTGTTCACTTTGTTGTCAATGCCTGATGGGGAATAAATTTTTAATATGAATTTTTCAAAATTTTTGATCCCCATTTTTTTTTTTTTTACATAATTATAATATCAAGAATAAAAAATAAAATAATTATAAAAATTATTTTTTAAAAAGTAATTTTTATATTATTTTAACTGTATAATAATTGTATCAAAAATCTAATAAATTTTTTTTTCTTTTGTTTTTTTTTTAACTCTTTCTTTCTAGTCTTATACATCTTCTTTCTTTTTTTTTTTAACCCTTTATTTATAATCTTATACATTTTCTTTAAAGCTATAAAAGTATGATTCTTAGAAGTATTGACTTGAGCTTTAGTGACATCTTTTTCGGTAGGGAAATAAAAGATAGTCCTCCTAAGACTTATATTAGGCAATTTAATTTATTGTCCTTTGAATTAGCTAGATAGATTAGATGTATTGATCTGAACTGTTTTTGCTGACATAAAACTGACGAGGCTGATGGGAAATATCATAACCCATCACTAACAAATACGAGTCAAAGTACCACCTCAACATTCTTCTCAACACTCACTTGGAATCTTTTAAGTAGTGACTAGAAGTTTTTGCCCCATAAACAAAATCACGACTTAACTAGGGAGTTTACCATGATTTTGTTCTAGCTATTGTAAGAAGAACGCAAAAGATATAAAGGGATAATCTTAGAGATCCCAATGAATTCGTAACAACAATGGGAATACAACATGCTCAGTATCCTATCAATATAATGCTCCTCCATAAGGCAAACAACAAATAGAACCGGGTAATATTGGGATAATTTTCATCGTTCAATTTTTATAGGCTGTAAGAGATGGAGTAGAGGGAGTTATCAAAAGGTCTATGAACTTCAATCAACCCTACACTCGTCGCTCCACATCCAACGATTAACCAAACTAGCCCAAAAGGGAGAGCATAAGAGTCTTCTGATAACTAGCTCGCAAGAGAGCTAACAACACGCTGGGTCATGATTAGGTACTTGTTGTAATGAAAAATATATACAGAATCTTATATTATTGAATCAGATATGAAGTGCTTGTTGTTGAAAAATATTAGAATGATGGATGCAAGCACAATAAATTACAAACACAAGATTGAATCAATAAGTCAAAGGCATGATAAACATATTGTCTTTAAAGAAAAATTCTGCCCTTTTAGAATAATATTTTCAAGTTCAATGCGTAATCTAACTTATATAGGATTTAATGGCTTAATTCTAAAAAAGTACACTCTTAACTATAGAATTTTAGAACAATTGTATAAAATTTTACTTTTTAAAGCTAAAATAGAGATAACAATAAATAAATTATTTTACTTGTCAAAACATTAGTAACGTCCTTTTATAGTATAAAATATTATGCAATTATTAAATACAAAATTAATATAATTATAATATTGACTATTAAACTAAAAATTTGTCATTAACAAATAAATAAGGATATAGGTTATAATATATAATGATTATTAAAATAATATTTTGTAACCAATAAATAAATAAAATATTAATTATATTTGTTGTTCATATAAGGAGACAGTGCATTTGAAATCCACAAAATATCCAACACTGTTCACAGACATGTATCCTATGGAAGTCTTGTAGAAGCCTTATCCCTAAACCTACTTCACTATGAATTTAACCTTGTCTGATAAAAAGCAAGAGAATTTTATAGAGCATGTCAACCAATATATTGTTGCCTTTAAAGCCCATGCTGAAAACTGACCTATATCTTAGGAAATCATCTAAATCCCTAATTAGTCGTATACACTTGGTATGTATCTCTACCGTTGGGGTTTATCCACATGTATGAACATTTGGCTTTCACGTTCTGCCAAAAGTTTTTCAGAGTAAGGAGAGGGGAATTATCATCTAACTCAACGACATAAAACCACTATATATGAAGCCTTTAATGAACATCGTCAATAAGTTCGAAGACTTGGCACTTGACTGCTATGAGCAGAAAAGTGAGAAAAAAAAGTTGGTTTAAATATACATTGACAGCACACTAGAAGAGCATCGGGCTAACTTAAAAGCGAACTTAGTCTCTTTTGTCAAATTAATGGAGTCAGCAAGAAGAACCTTACTTTCTATAGAATTACATTGTATATGGGGAAGGGTTTGAAAAAGAACAGAGTTAAGAAGCACCAAAGAATAAGGCATTACGTTCAATGATAATTGAAAAGAAAACAAAGCCACAATAACAGAAAACCAGATGAAGCCGTATGAGAAATGGCCATGCAAAGTACGGATGGAAAAATCCCCGAGAGGACCGGGACCCGCCCTGTAACGAGTGAGGACAAAGGATGATTTCGTTCCCATTCAAAAAATTGATGGAAGAATAGGGATTTATCACCATCTCTATTTTCATTTTGGGACAAGGTTAGAGACAAGAAAATGGATAATATCTGATAACTCCCCTTGATTCCCATTTTTTTATTTAAACATATTTTAAAATAAAAATATAACAATTTTATATTTATATTTTAATAAATATATATAATTAGATTTATTTTTTTATCAACTACAAAAAAAAATATCATAATAAAAATATAATAATTAGCTGAAAATTAAATAAAATGAAAAACTATGATCATTGAGATGATTTTTTTTGAATATATTAATCTAAGATTAAAAAACAGACAAAAAAATTCATAAGAAGTATAAAATTTTAAATATTTTATTTAATTTAGTTTATTTAATTTTAATTTTATTATTTTATTAAAATTATAATTATAATTTATTGACATGTTAATCTATTAATATTTATATATAAACTAAAATAGGTAATTTTATAATTTTTTATGCTCTCTTCACAATTTTCCTTTTTTTTTTTTGTTTGTCTATCAAAATTTTTTTTTATCTTTTATATACTTGAAAAAAAAAAGTTAAAATAAAAAAGGTCACCACTGTCCAGAATTTATTAAATTATAAGAAAATTAAATTTTTGTTTGCTATCAAATACACTAATTTTGTTTTTGTTTTAAATTCGATTGTATCTATAATTTATAATTTATATTCAAATATTAAAAAAAAAAGTCAAAATATATTATTTTTAGAACTTTAAGTACAATATAATATATCTGTAAATCTTTTGTAGAGTGATTTGAACAAAAAAAAAACAATGTAATTAATTAATTAATTACTATGAAAAAAATAGAGGAGAGTTGTAAAAATAGGGGACAATAATGAGTTTAATAATTACAAGGAAACTTTAAGGATGTATTACATTCAATCCTCATTCTTAATAGATTACTAATCTTTAAATATTTATAAAGAAGTGTATAATTTTAAGGGACTGCTCGTTCTACTCCCTATGCATCTACACACAAACACCCATGATTTCCATAATGTAGGAAAAACTTAAGAACCATAAAATCATAACTATCAAATAATTTCAATGGCTAGGATTTATAGATATTTAATAATTCTAATGTGATATCACTTGAAAGAGTTCAATAAAATAATTTTATTATACATTTAAAATCTTTCTAAAATTATATTTGTAAATTTTATCATATTAGAATTATTAAATGTTCATGAACTTTAAAATTTTTAAAATCGGTTGGTTTATCCCGACATGAACACATATATGCAATCCCTAAAAAAAAAGAGATTTTATAAAAATTTCTTTTATTAAAGAAAATGTTCCAAATTAAATTTAAATTTTTGAATTGCATCCAAACAAAATTTATATAAGAGTTAGTTTCAATAAATTCTTAACAAAACCAGTTTAAAAGTTAGATTCAATAAATTTGTAACAAAACCAGTATGTCTGCATAAAAATAAATAAATAAATAGTCATAGATGAGTAGCAATAAAGTGATTACATTTTTTATTTATTATTTTGGAAGGTAAACTGTATCTTGAACTGTGTCAGACAGCTTCGCAGATCTGTACTCAGCCCTTTAATTCCTCCATGCTGCACTAAATTGCTAGAAATGTACAGCCACCAATATCTTTTGTCCACATTTAAAGCGATGATGAATTGTTATTATCTTATTTAAATCCTTTTGACAACTCAACATTAATTAAGTTAATGCGTTGATATGATTGGGCATTTTACACTCAATAAAAAGAGATAGTTTTTCCTACTTCAATCGAAAGGATAGGGCAGTTGTAAGTGTAATTGATTCAATTCCAAGCTTCTCCAGGTGGTGGATTTTCGGTCAAAATAAGCCATGCCCAAAACTTTCCTTTACATTCATTATTTCTTTCTTTTGTTTTCTCGTAACTAGTTTTGTTGATTTTAAAATCACTGAAAATTAGTTAAATATGTGAATTTTTTTTACCCTTTTTTTTAATTTATGAAAGTGCATAAATTGATTAATTAATTAATAGGTTGTGTTATTTTTTTAATTTTATTACTAAATTGCATAAATCTAAATAATAAACTTTTATAACAAATTAATTAAAATATTTTTAAAATTACTAGAATAAATCAATGCAACGGCCAAAGCTTTTGAAAATCAATCAACGGTCATTTATCCATTATATCTGTGCAATGGGGATTTGGAAACATATTTGATCATTGACTTGGGTTTTAATGGAGAGATTCGTTCAAGAAATAAAATGGCTAGTTTAAACAGGAGAAACCGCGTGGTTATACCTTATGCATTATGAAAAGAAAAAAGCACCGCGAGCGTGCGGTATTTGTGCAGATTATTAGGAAAGTCAGAGTCGGAGACAGAGAGTCTGTTGGCTCAATTGACGCCATTATCTGTGGGTGTTTTGTATGGCGGGCCATCCTCTCGTGACTAACATATCATGTGCCCACCCCACCCCGCCCCCACTTTTTTAAATATATTTCCAAGTCATGCCTTCCCTAGTTCGCACTTCGCGCGCCCCGTGTGGGTGTGTGGGTGTGTGTATATATAGATTTAAATGCATTAGTATTGATAAAATATGATATCACAAATAAAGTCACTTTTCTATTAATGGGTTTTGTCATTAATTACGTTATGCCTTTGAAAGTGGAACTCCCACCCATACGCGTTAGTCTCTATCCCACTACATTTTTAAACTTTTAGGGCTACGATTGCTTTATATGCCTTCTCTCTTGCCAACATCTAACATCGCTCCCTCTACGGCTTCTTTTAAATTAAAATATTATATCAATAAATATTTCTTCATTTTTTTAATTATAAATAATAAATTAATCAAGATTAACATCCTCCCGAGGATCATAATCTCTAATAAATATGGATATGACCAATAATATTTGAGCAATTATGCTAGAAGAAGACAGCTAAAACGAAAGAAATAACAAGTACAGAATCATGCACTTACAACCAAATTGTATGCCGATGATCTTCAGTGAAAACAAACGCAACGACCTTTAAAGACTGCACCACAAAATGTAGAACCTGGGTTACCCCTTAGAAAGTCTCTCTGTATTATTTAATCCTAAGAGAAAGAAGGAGAATGTCAAAAATTAAACTGCCTAAATTTTAGGAGATCATCAAAGTGATCGATGCAAATTGACCTCCTCGTAAAACACGAGCAAGAATTGTTAAGAAATGTAAAATGCATGACAACAGATCATGAACTTCACTCACTCGTTGATCCATGAGTTGTCACCGCATTCTTTATCTATTTTCTACGGATCAAAAGTATGATTTTTAAGAAAAATAGTGATCCCCAAACAGACTCCAAATGTCTGAAGCAAAATCATATTTGAAAGAGTTTATTTAATATATATTGTCATATATTTAAGCAACTTAAAACTAAAAATATATTACAAAAAAATTAAAAATTTTAACACAAAATTATATTTAACGCATGAAAAGATAACGCGTGTATATTAAAACACAAAATTATATTTAACACAAAATTTTAACGTATAAAAAGATAACGCGTGTATATAAATTATATATATAAGTGCCAAAATAGAGTTTGAAGGCTAAATTATCTAAAGTGATTATTTTAATAAAAATATATTAGAACTGGTTAAAATATTAAGAGGGATTAAACTAAAATTATTTTAAAGTTTTCGAAAAAAAATAAGGAAAAAAGAAACGAATGAATTTTTAGTAAAATTTATTTATTATTATTATTATTATTACTATTATTATTATTGGTATTATTTAATAATTTTATTTTATAATAATCTTGACTTAAAAAACACCTTATTACAATACTAAATAGAGCCTAAATTAAGTAGCCAATGCATGTTTACCATTGGCTGACATATTGAAGAGAAAATTACCTACATACTTGACATAATTTAAAGAAATAAGAGTTAATTAATTTAAGAACAAAATTTTAATGATAAAATTTCAAGTTAATAAGAAGATAAATAGAGATTCTTTTTTCTTTTAAACTTTACCAATCTTTCTCCCCTTTCACATTTTATTTATTTATTTATTTATTTATTTTCTCTCTCTCTGTCTTTTCTCTTCTTCTCCCTCTTTCTCCGCCTCAAACGTGTTCTGGTGCCAAGCAGTCTATCAACATGTTACTACTGCATGGTTGCTAGCACATCGATTCACTTATCTCACTGGGATTTGGTCGATTAGGTTTTGCTTCAATTGGGGTTTGATTTGAATGGTTGATGGTAATTTTGATTACTATGATTGAATTTTTATTTGTTAAAATGAATTTGTATCAATTTTTATATTAATTTTTGCGTACTTTGCCGATGATTTAATTTTATTCTATTGACAAAACAGCACACAAAGAAAACAGAAACAAATGGAAAGAAGCGAAGAAAAATACATACCATACATGCATAAGTACGTACATATATATATATATACATAATTTGTTTATTATTTTTTTCTAAAATTAAAAATATTTTACTAGTAGAATATAAAAATAAAATGTCATACCAATCTTAAATTGGCCTCTAAATAATACATAAAATAAGTTACGTGATGTTGGATAAGGATTTCTACAAGCAACCAAAAAAATTGTCTATTGCATCAACAACGGAAAAATAATAATAATAATAATTTAATAAACAGCCCTCGGGTAATTATAAAAGAATATCTATGTTTAACTCTCTCAAAATATACTTTTTTTTTTTTTTTTAAAAAAGAATTTAATCACTAATATATTGAAAGTAATATCTATCTAATAATATATTGAAAGAGAGTTTTACTTTTTTTTCAAAAAAAAAAAAAAAAAAGGAAGAAGAAGAATAACCTCTTTTCTCTTGTACGTAAAATCAACAAAAACAATCATGGCGTAACAGTACCCACAAGAAACTTTGTCCAATAATTGTTCATTTACGGTGGTGTCTATGTAATTTTTTTTTAAAAAATAAAAAAAAAATATATATATATATATATATTTAATAAAAAATTTTAAAATTAATAACAAAATAATAATAATAATAAATTATAAATATAGCTTACGGATAATAATATACCATAACAAATTCCATTAACCCGACAGCAGTCCATTTTCTTTTGTGTTTGTAATTGTATCCTCCCTGACACTAGCCAGCTTATATAGCCACAGGCGCGCTAAACTAAACTAATACTATCATTCAGTCTCTCTGTCCGCGTTGCCATGGCTTCCAAGACCTCTTTCTTCTTCTTTCTCTTCTTCCTGTCTCTTCTCCTACCATTTTTATCACTCTCAGTCACGGCCATCAAGCAAACCTACATTGTTCATATGAACCACCACGTTAAGCCCTCATCCTTCTCCACCCACCACGACTGGTACGCTTCAAGCCTTCAATCTCTCTCCTTCCCCCCAGATTCGCTTCTTTACACTTATCACACCGCCTACCACGGCTTCGCTGCTTCTCTCTGCCCAGATCAAGCTGAGGCTCTCCGCCAATCCGACGCCGTCCTTGGCGTTTACGAAGACACTATCTACTCCCTTCACACCACTCGTTCCCCTCAGTTCCTCGGCCTCAACACCAATTTAGGATTGTGGGCCGGCCACAGCAATCAAGACCTCGATCAAGCCTCCAGCGATGTTATTATCGGCGTTCTTGACACTGGTGTCTGGCCCGAGTCAGAAAGTTTCGACGACTCAGGCATGTCTGAAGTTCCAAGCAAGTGGCGCGGCCAGTGCGATTCTGGTCCCGATTTTAGTCCCAAGCTTTGTAACAAAAAGCTCATAGGCGCTCGGTTTTTCTCCAAAGGCTATCACATGGCTTCTGGTGGCATTATTTTGAGGAAACCCAAAGAAACCGAGTCTCCTCGCGATTACGACGGCCACGGAACTCATACGGCCAGTACAGCCGCCGGTTCACCAGTGGCCAATGCCAGTCTCCTCGGTTATGCCAGTGGCACGGCGCGTGGTATGGCTACCCACGCGCGTGTGGCGACTTACAAAGTTTGCTGGAAAACGGGCTGTTTTGGATCCGACATTCTTGCTGGTATGGATCGGGCCATACAGGACGGAGTGGATGTGCTCTCGATGTCCCTCGGTGGTGGGTCCGCACCGTATTATAGAGACACCATTGCTATAGGCGCGTTCACAGCAATGGAGAAGGGTATTGTCGTCTCTTGCTCTGCTGGCAACAGTGGGCCCACTAAGGCATCACTTGCCAACGTGGCTCCTTGGATCATGACTGTTGGTGCCGGAACTTTAGATCGTGACTTCCCGGCCTACGTATTTCTAGGAAACAAAAAGAAAGCGGTAGGTGTCTCGCTTTACAGCGGAAAAGGCATGGGAAATAAAGCGGTCGGTTTGGTTTACAACAAGGGTACAAACGGTTCATCCAATCTGTGTTTGCCCGGTTCACTCCAACCGGGAGTCGTACGTGGGAAAGTAGTTTTATGCGATAGAGGAATCAACGCACGTGTGGAGAAAGGAGCTGTCGTACGTGACGCCGGTGGTGCTGGGATGATTCTCGCGAATACACTTGCCAGCGGCGAGGAACTGATTGCTGACAGTCACTTGTTACCGGCTGTGGCAGTGGGGAGGAAGATGGGTGATATAATAAGGGAATATGCAAAGTCTGACGGAAATCCGACGGCTCTGATTACATTCGGAGGGACGGTGTTGAACGTGCGACCATCACCAGTGGTGGCGGCGTTTAGTTCTCGTGGGCCCAACAAGGTGACGCCGCAGATCTTGAAGCCGGATCTGATTGGTCCAGGAGTGAACATCTTGGCGGCGTGGACAGAGGCTAATGGGCCGACTGAGATGGAGGAGGACAAGAGGAAAACAAAGTTTAACATAATGTCAGGTATTTATTTTATGATATGCTGTTGTTATTAATTGACAAGTAGTTGTGATAATACTTTTGATTTCTTAGTTTCATATATAGTTAATTTAGTTTAATTTTTGTTTTCTGTGAATGTGAATTTTATGGTGCGCTGAGGTGCAGTGCAGTTGGATAGTTTTCGATACAAGTATTTAGCAGTTATGAGGAGGATTCTCCACTGTTTCTGCACTGCACAATTTGATTTCGATATATTGTTTAGACCGACCTTCGATGAAGTGCTGTATGCCACTTCCATGGTGGGCTATTACCTATTTTAACAACGACAAAAATAATAATAGGATTAGCTTTTTAGAATGTGTAAGAAAGCACAACATAATTTGTTGGTAAGTAAAGTAAGAACAACATGGCCAGATCAACAGGCCTCTTTCCAAATTGCAATAAATAAAAATTTAGTCGAAATCTTACAGTTGTCCTTCGTCTTTGTGTAGGTACATCCATGTCTTGCCCGCACATCAGCGGAGTTGCTGCATTGCTCAAAGCAGCCCACCCGGACTGGAGCCCAAGTGCCTTCAGATCTGCTCTTATGACTACTGCCTATGTAATAGACAACACCAAATCTCTTTTACATGATGCAGCAGATGGTGGGCTCTCCAACCCGTGGGCTCACGGGTCAGGCCATGTTGACCCACAAAAAGCTCTCGCTCCGGGCCTTGTATACGATATATCACCAGAGGAATACGTAGCATTCTTGTGTTCTTTGGGCTACACCGTTCAACACGTCCAAGCCATTGTCAAGAGGCTCAATTTCACTTGTTCAAACAAATTCAACGACCCGGGTCAACTTAACTATCCATCGTTCTCGGTCCTGTTTGGAAGAAAGAGGATGGTCCGGTACACTCGTGAGTTGACAAATGTTGGGCCTGCAAGATCCATATACGATGTTACTGTGACTGGGCCGTCTACTGTGGGAATCTCGGTGAGGCCCAAAAGGCTTGTATTCAGGACAGTAGGGGAGAAGAAGAGATACACGGTGAAATTTATGGCAAAGAAAGGTTTTAAGCAGATGGGTAAATCTGAATTTGGCTCCATTGTTTGGGGAAATGCTCAATATCAAGTTAGGAGTCCAATTGCTTTTTCATGGACACAGTTAATGAGCTAAATTAGGTGTCTCTCTAACCTTGTTCTGGGGTTGGGTTTTCGGCCGAGGCCCTGCAGAAGGTCTCTGTTCCATGTGAGAAAACCAGAGATGAAAAATCTTCAACGTAATGGTTTACCTTTCTTAAAAGATAGACCGATTCTGTCCTCGGGAAACATGCATTTTAAATTACAATTGTACCATTTTTTGTCCTCGCAGAAGTTTTGGAATAGAATGACATAAACCAGTTTTAAGACGTTGATTTCAATATTTGAGCAATGAACATGAGAATTTGCAGTCTCTGAGCAAATGATGCTATCTGAAAGACAGTTAGCCAGCCCAAATGATGTAAATGCTATCATGTCGTGCATTGCTGGGATTGTGATTGCAGGGCAAAATGATTAAGGTAGAGAAGGGGGGCAATAATTCATGGATAAACTGCAAGAAAAGACATTTCCTCCTGCAGTTGCAGTTTTTTTTTTTTTGTTGGGCGCAGAAAAGATTGTTTAGTTACAATAACCATGAACCGTTCAAACGTGGCCTGCCTGCCAATTCAATTATTCGCATCAATAATTAATTAGTTGTAGGTCCCCTGATTTGAATTATCACGGTTGACGAATTGCAATTTCGAATACAGTGTGATACTTAGAAATAAAATAAATCTGTAATTATACATGGCCCATATTATCATTTCCGTCGTAAAGCCAGTTAAAAGGTAGTGGACATTATGGCGCAGAAAGATTAAAATATATATATATATATATATATGAATACAAGAAAAAGAAAAAAAAGAATAGAATTTTCAGAGTTGCAAAACATATACTCCACATATATATAAAAGTAGAATGGCATGTTGCCATAGCTTCCTGGCGTTTAATTGCTAGAAGAATAAACAGCATGGGTTACAAGAGCAACACCTCTTTCTACAGCTGCAACAAAGGCGTAGCTTGGGACATTTAGGACGGGAGCATTTCCATTGCCAACAAGAGCAATCTGGGCACGAAGGAAGCCGCAAGATGCAGCAATTGCTAATGCATCTAGACGAGATCTTTCTGCAGCAGCGTGATCTGGGACAAGAGCAACACCAGCACCAACGCTTTGGCATTGAACAGTTACAACCGGCACATGGATGACAGCAACAGCTGGTACATGGATCACAGCAACAGCTTGTACAAGGATCACCGCTACACGCATTGCAATTACTACAGTCACAGCAGCGCGGCAATTCCACATGAATAGAGCATTTAGAATAACAGCAACAGCAAACCGATGAAATCCAGGAGAAGTTAAAGCAGGGCCTTCCACTGTATACCAACAGAGGAAAATCATATTACATTTTAGGACACTTTAAAAAAAAAAAAAAAAAGGCAGTGCAGAGAAAAGAGACTATATTAGAGCTTGTATCTTCTCATATAACTCTGCAAGAGCAATCCTTTCTTAATGAAACTCCAATTCAATATCATAGAAGGAAAGTAAACAATACCAAAGCCACTTCCAAAAGCCACATGACCTTCTATTCTTCCGAGTTCTGCTCCACAGAGAGAAATGTAAGTATTGTAATGTTTTACCAAGACAGACAAAAGAAGAGGTAAGATGTGGCTTTCTTACATAGGTATTAAAGGATCTGAATTTGCCACCACAAAATCAGCAACCCTGAAAATGGACAACAAGGATCACTATATTACACTTTGGTTAATCAGAATATAAGCCAATAAAAAGAAAAAGCAAGGTAATTGCATGACTGAGCATACTCTTTGCAGTATCTGGAAGCAGGATGAAGGCCTTGAACTGTTTTCAATTCTTCCTGCTCCAAGCAATAGCGCTAATTATATAGAGAAAGATGAATTGGCAAATTGAAAGCATTACCATATGAATGCTTCGTCACCTCATGCTAACATCACCATGGATCAAGGCATACGAATCAGTATTAATCTAATGAAAAATTATTTTTAACTCCACTAATTCTGCCAATTTCCATTTTCTCAAGATGGAAAAACTTAACATTACTACTTGTGACCTTCCCCACAGACAACGGCTACTAGTTATTTAAAAAAATATATCCAAAAGAAGAAAATTATCGGTCAACCATTTGATTCCAAAGCCCATAATAGTACTAACTGATCAAACACATTATGCAAATCACATGAAATAAACAAGAGTCATTACTACTGGTGCTATCTCATGAGATGATTTCCCAGATCGGAACTAATTTTATCGAACTTAATTTAATCGATCATCCAATCAATTAATACCTGGAAGATATCCAGAAAGAATCTAGATGACATGAGCTGCCCTGAACTTGCTAGTTAGGTGGATATAGCGGTTAGTACTAAACTAATAGTGGTCTCTTTCTACTTTGATGATAATTATCAGAAACCAATTTACTTTCTTCAGAGCAAAAGCCACCAATCTCTTTTAAGAATATTTATTCAAAACTGTTTCCCTCCTAGATGTTTTTTTTTCCATTCGATAAAAATAAGATTTCAGATTAGCTTGAAAATTGATGCCTTGAAACTCTTAATGAAAGCCAACTGAAAGAGAGTCGAAAAAACAGAGGAGCACAAGTGGATAAATTACAAACTCCACTTGCAACACTTTCTTTCAAGTTACTATTTCAGTCCTACAACTTCAAGAACTTGGTATTGTTTAAATATACCCTAATCAAATTGGTGCACGTATTCATTAATTATTAAGGAAAAAAAAAGCATAGATAGATTAAAACCCACCTCAAGAAAACTAATCTCTCTCTCAAGCACTTGAACCTTAGCGGTTTCCCGGCGCTTCCCATACAAATCCGGATATTCAGGTGGGGATTTTGGACAGGGTGGTGGCAGGGAAGGCACTGTAGAAGAGGACCCAGAACCACAATGAGCAGCCATTTACCGGAAACTTGAATTTGCGACCAGCGCCCGCTAAAAACGTTCGGTATTCACTCTACCACCCAGAAAAACAAAAATAAGATTGAGACACAACAATGAGTAGAAGTAGAAGTAGTGGTAGTTTCAGAAGTTAAAAAATAAGTAGAATTCGTGGGAGTTGTAAAAAATAGAACTAGCAGCAACACGGTAAGGGACAAGGAAGAAACGAGCAAGCAAGTCAGGTGTGAATGCGAATACGAAATGATTGTGGCAGTGGCAGAGGCAGTAATTAGTGCTTCTGACAAGGATAATTACTGAGTCCACAAAACAAAAGAAAAAAAAAAGAAAGAAAGTTGGCGTGGGGAGGACGGGCAAGCTTTTGCTGCAGAAGCTGGAGCGGCAAGCAACAGCAGAACAGTAGTGCTGGTACGCCAAGGATAAATGCAAACAGAAATGATAGAAAAAGATGACATTCATTTTACGTTGAGTGGTGCGGAGGCAGAGAGATTAATGATAATGACGATGAAAAGAGAGTCATTATTGTGTCACAGACTATGCGTGGACATTAGAAATAGATAGTTAAGAGATCTGATCTTTCTCGAGACACAACCTTTGTGCATGGTGATAATAACACTACTAATAATGGTAAAGACGGCTGTAAGAAAGCCTGCGGCATGTTTGTGTACGAACAACCAATTTAGAGAGGGGGGTAGAAAGAGAGTAGTTATTTTGATCAACTATTAATATATTTCTTTTTTTTTTTTTCGTTTTTTGTGTGGGTTTAGATTGTGTGAATGTGATGGCGTGAGAAATGAATTGAGAACTGAGCACGAGCACGAGCACGAGCACGAGCACAAACTGTCTGCTCTTTCTTTCTGTGTATTATTTGGTTTGGTTTGGTTTGGTTTTGCCAAGGGTGTGAGTGTGTGATGGTGGATGGGCACAGAGGCAGAGGGCAGAATGCAGAGCGCAGACTGCAGCGTTACAGAGAAGCGAAAAGCACGATGTAGTACATCAGACTGGCACGTGACCGCTGCGTAGGAAAGAGGTAAAAAAAAAAAAATAAAAGGTTTATGTGTCTTTGAATTTTTATTCTTAATTTTATAACCATCAACGAAACAGCCCTGACTTTAAAATAGAAAAGAACGACAAAAAAAAATAATAATAATAAAAAATCAGTAGTATACGATTTCGAGCCAACACCCATCAACGGCAACACAAAATTGCAATTCTTGGTGACGTCGTAATCTCAGTTTTTACTTATTAGTTAACCATAATTTAACCCCGTAAATTTGTACGACTGTGATGAATATTATTACTAGTATTCACAAATATAAATTACTTAAAATAAATATTTAATTTTTTAAATTTTTTATTTTTATAATATTATTACTTTTAGTTAATTAATTAATCAATCAATTTTTTTAATTACTAGTATCAAATTTTTTAATATAAATTAAAAATTACACATATTCGAACATAATAATTATTTATGAAATCTATTAATTATTTTTTATTAATTATAAAAATTAAAAATTATGCTAGGTGGCTACTAGTTCATATCGAGTATAATAAAAATATAAATTTAGTAGCTATTATTTTATATTTATGAACTTATATAAACTTTTATTTTGAATATTTGATATCATATATATATATATATATATATATTTGTAAAATAATTATATATATTTTTAAATAATTATGATAAATATTATTTTATGTTCAATGTAAAAAATTATGTTGGGTGGTTACTAGTTTTGATTGAATAAAATAAAGATTTGAATTTGGTAACTATTATCAAATAAAAATATTATAGGTTAATGCTATATATATATATATATATATATAAAAAGAAAGAGCAATTTTGATTAAAAATTAATATTAGTATAAATATTTTTTTAATTTTATTTTCAAATTAAAATAGAACTAAAATTATATTGAAGAAAATACATCTCTAAGTTGGTATTTGATATTTTTCTACGAATATTGTAGTAACATTAAGGTTGTCTATGGTAGTATTCTCAAGAAACTACAAATAAGAGTTTGGGAGATAGAACAACAATCCAAATTTGGACTAGTTCTGCCTCCAAAAGGAAGCTAGAAATTGTTTTTTAAGAGTAAAACATTTTACTGAACACACTGTCATTAACCAGATTTACTAATATTATAGCGCAGCAAACTTTCAACTAACGTGAAGCAAAAACACATGGCCCATGTTGTTGTTGTTGGTGTAATAGTTATTCGGTATCAACATAAAAAGAAAAAAAAAAAAGAAAAAGAAAACCAAGAATATCAATTCCTTATTGCATATAGATGTCAAAGGGCTAGAGATTTAATTTGTTGTTCTCTTATCCTCTCGTCCCATTTCAAAATCAATACCAGGATAAAAAGGGATTGATTGATAGCGTGACATGGTTGTATATTATAAAATTAAACACGTAATTGTTGATTCATATTTTTCCCTAATCACGACGAATGAATCTACTACAAGTTAACCGAAACCTTGATTAAAGATTAACAGAATTCAAAACATATCTATCTAAATCTAATACTCCGCATCCACGGAACTTGTGTTGTGTACTCATTCTTTAAATACGAGAAGAGAAGAGAAGAGAACAGAGAGCAAATCTGAAAATCAAATTAAAACAAACACGCAGATATTCACGGCAAGATTGAAATCCACGCGCACTCGAGCAGCGTG
Organism: Swietenia macrophylla; assembly: GCA_032401905.1. Classification (NCBI taxonomy): domain Eukaryota; kingdom Viridiplantae; phylum Streptophyta; class Magnoliopsida; order Sapindales; family Meliaceae; genus Swietenia; species Swietenia macrophylla. The sequence continues at coordinate 4,931,368 of CP135561.1, read as the reverse complement.
GGCACGCATTTCCACGTCTTAATGGGGCCCACCTTGAGAAGACAAGTCGTCGCAACTTCGATGTATTCCCGCTCTTCCCAACGCACACAACGGTAATAAAACTAAGTAAAAAGAAATTGAGCGAGGAAGAAAGTGACGTGTCGGATCGGTTGACCGGAACAGGTTTGAAATCAACCCGAGTCGGTGCGAGCAATTGAAACTAAAGTGGTGAACCAGTGCCGTACGGGCAATTATCGTGCCTTAGAAATTTGCGATAATGATCTTACATTACGTGTAAAAATGTCACACGTGAAGTCCTCGCAAGACACGGTGTCGTGTTAGCAAATCAAAATATTTACCCGTCTTCGTTTATTGCCCACTCGGGATGTGTGTATAATACTACGAATTTCTTTTTCAAGACTTGGAATAATTACCACGATTACATTCATATTTCTCTCTGTGTGTCCCTTTGGCTTAGCAATTGTAATGTTGGCAAATATGAATCACCCCCTTTTATTTCATATCATTTGTTCTTTGAGTTAGTAGTAAATTATCACTTGTATCCCTTTACTTTTTTTGTTTGCATTTTAACTAAATATTTACAATAGATCATCAACACGATTGAAGAATGATGAAGTATTTAATTTTTTTCTTGTTAAATATTTTCATTTTATATTATTATTATAATATTGTTATACTACTTTTATATGATTTTATTTTCTATACAACTATCTTTAGAAATATGCTTTGTGGTGGCTATCAAATTGAAACTTTCACATTAGAAAATAAATATATCACATTATATATGTTATTATTTTTTTAGCAAAAGATGTTCATATAATATTTCTTGATTAATTACTTGAGTTTTTTTATTATTGCAACTCAAAATTTGCAAAATAAGAAAGATGATTAAAACTTAAAGTTTTAAAACTTAATCTTATTAGATCTAGATTTGAAGTTCTAAATTTTAAAAATTATTACATGTATGGACTTGAAGTTTCAAAAATATGTATAGAATTTTTAATAATTCTCCTATCATACTTATATATATGATATGTTTTCTAATGTCACTAATTTATCCTTTATTGTAAATGCATATAGCCTATTAAAAATGTCAAGTTTAACATATATGCATGCATATTGTCGCTCTTGATGTATCGGGATATGATTATCTTTATTGAGTATTCAATGCAAAGATCCACCTTTCAACTATGAGTGTAGAAGACATAATCAATAAGGAAAATCAAACATCATTGTAGGATAAATCAAAAGTTATGATTTTTCTTCGTCATCACTTAAATAAGAGTTTAAAAACTCATTATCTAACAGTTGAGGATTCATTAAAGTTATGAAAAAATTTGAAAGAAAGATATAACTACTAAAAAGATGTCTTTCTCTTAAATACAAGGAAAGAATGGATGAATATGAGACCATAAAATTATAAGACTATTGCTAAGTATAAATTTGTTTAATTTTGAATCACTTTATAACTAAAATTATTTATAAAAAAATTTATTGAATAGGACATGCTAAAAAAGACGTTCTCTAATTTTCATGCATCTAATGTGCTTTTTCAACAATGATACCATGAATACAAATTTAAAAAATACTCAACACTCACATTATATCTTCTTGTTGCTGAATATAATAATGAACTTTTCTTGAAGAATTATAAATCACATCCAACTGATTTTTTACCATTCATAAAAGTAAATGTCAATATATATTATAATAATAGACATGACAGAGGATACAATAGAAGGCAAGGATATCACCTTTGCAATGGTTAGATCCTTAAGATGGCAAAACAACAAATATAACCATTAGAAGTAGAATATTTATAAAGTGAAAAAATGATTAAAGTGTTGAGCATAAGTCTCGTAAAAACTTTGATGACACTTATATTCAGTGTGGGAGCAAAGGATAGGTTACAAATCTATCAAGACTAAAAGAAATAGTATAGAGATTGATTTTATTGATGATTTAGATCTTGTAGATTTTACTCATCTTACTATCTCTAATTTCTTCAAAGATAAGATGAAAAAAATAGAATATTTAATTGGTGAAGACAATATTCATGCCAATTTAAGTTTAATCATAATCTTCTTTTTGTTTTTTGTTATCTTTTTGCACTTTTTGTGATCACATTAAATGTACTTTTATGCTTTTGTCTTTTGCTAATATGATGTCTTATATGAATTTTTTTTAATGAAAAGATATAAATTTTAATAAATTATCTTTTTTTAAAAAGAATGTTGGGGATATGTGCCTAATTAATAGTATAATTACACACATTATACTTTAAGATGAAAAATATTTTTCAAAACTCACAAACATTTATATTAGGAAAAAATACTATATCAAGTCTTGTAAACTTGATTGAAAGCTCTAGAATAGCTATAATATTGTTAGTAAGTGAAATTAGATTATACAATTATAATATTTTATATTCAATTAGATTTAGAATAAATCTATTCAGTTTTAAGGATATTTATCAAAATGAATATCATATAGAGACTTTAAATAATAATAATATAGAGTATTTTTGAATTACTTCTAATTTATTAGGCAAGAAATATATATTAGAAAAGTTTTTAGTTTTATTATTTAGATGTATTATACAATCATTAATGTAATTGAAAATTACGTAGTAATAAACCAAAAATTCATTGATCTAAAAATGTTTATATTATAACACAATCGTTTTTGTTACTAAAGATTTATAATGATGCGTAAAATTATTAAGAATTTTAATAGACATCCATTAAAAAGCTAAAAAATTTTATTATCCAACGAGAATATTGGTACCACTTATTCATAAGAAAAAATTGACAGTTAGACCATCTTTTTTTAAAATTAGTATTGAATCTCCATCGTTCTTAAAAAGAGTATAAAGAGACATTTGGAAGCTTATTCACCCATCAATTGGACTATTTTGCTAATTTATAGTACTAACTGATATATTTATTTAATAGTAATATATTTTTTATTTATTGTTTACTTGTTATGTTGCATTTGCTAGATAACTTGCACCAATTAGCACCTATTAGCAAATTAAAGGAACAATTCCCTTATTATCCAATCTTAGACCGTACATTTAAATAATATATAAGTGAGTTACTTTTAATATATTTGATGATTATTGTACGTCCGTAGGGATTGATATGTAACATTGTGTTTCATATATTCATACACAAAATGGATTAGTTGAATTACTAATTAAACGACTTTAAGTAATTATTTGAACTACTATTACGCACTGTATTGTCAATTTTTGTATGAGGATATACTATTTTGCATGCTACAATATTAATTCGTCTTAGACCCACTGCCTATCATTAATATTCCCTACAATAACTTGTACTTGGTCATCAACTAAATGTTTTCCATCTGCATATTTTTTGTTGTATTCTTTGGTTTCTATATCTCCTTTGCAATACACTAAGATGGGTCACCAATGTTGTTTGAAAATTTATATTAGTTTTAGCTTACCTTCTATTATTAGATATCTTAAACTTTTGACAAGTGATTTATTTATTGCATATTTTACAGATTATTATTTTGATAAGACAATTTTTTAACTATTAGAGGGAAAGAAAATACCTTCTGAAGTACGGTTTAAAGTTTCTTAAAAAATTATTATTATATTTCATTTTGATCCTTATACTAATCAATTTGAAAATGAAATGTGAGAAATAGTGCAATTTTAGAAAATTACAAATCAATTACCAGATATATTTACTGATAATGCAAGTATGACCAAATTATATATTCTAGCTGCTAATATGCTAACTCGAGTGATTATTTTTGAAGAGCAATATAATCAAGTAGTAAATGAATTGTTTATTATACACCAAAAGCTTAGTAGACTAATTAGGTTAAAAGATATTAATCAGTGGAAGAGAAAATTAAAAATCAAGGTCTTAATAAAAATAATACTTGAATAATAAATATATCTACATGTTCTGAGTTGCTAGCTCTAAAAAGATTAATTGTCTTTCAAGAGACTCGAATATCTAAAGTGACATTTGTTCATGAGGCAATATCTATCGTTAAAGAGATAGTTGTCTTTAAAGTAGCACTAAAATTTAAAAATAAAAAAAGTAAATAAATTATATATATACCAGACAAACGTAGGATAATAATAAAATAATTATTAACAATGTATTCTCATTTATAGCAGTCACTTAAATTATAAAAGATATTTATGACTTACAAACTATTAATAAATGTAAACAAGGCATCATTGGCTTTATGGAAAGAAGCAATTCAAGCAGAATTGACTTTTTTTTATTAAACATAAAGTATTTAGATTTACAGTCTAAATATTTGAATATGTCAAACATGTTAGATAGAAATGACTATTTTTAAGAAAACATAATAAAAATCATAATAGTATAAGATATAAAGTATTGACTTTTTGCTTAAGCTTTCTTATAGAGACTGGGATTCATCTTGATGAAATATATTCTCTCATTACATTTTAATTAATGTATCTTATGGATATAGTAATTGCTTATCTATATGGGTCACTTGATAATGATATCTATATAAAAATCCTTTAAGTATTCAAAATGCCTAAATTATATAAATTAAAAGATCATAATTTATTTTCAAATAAATATAACAATATTTGTATAGAATAAAATGGTCTAGATGTATGTGGTATAATTACTTAAAAGAATATTTAATAAAAGAAGGATGCATTAATAATTCAACATGTCCGTATATATATATTTATACAAAAATCAGAGTTTGAATTTTCCATTTTAGCATTAAATGTTAATAAATTAAATATAATTAAAACTCTCAAAGAGGTTTTAAAAACTGTAGAATACCTAAAAAAAATTCGAAATAAAAGAGTTGATTAAAATTAATTATTGTCTTGGTTTGCAGATTAAGTACAAATATAATAAAATTTTTATCCATTAATTTGATAATATTTAAAAAATTTTAAAATATTTCAATATAGATAAAACTCATCCATTAAGTACTCTCATGGTTAATCGATTTTTTGATCCAAAATGAAATCTATTTCACCTTAAAGAAGATAATGAAGAGAAACTTATTTCGGAAGTACCATATCTCAATGCAATTGGCATTTTATTATATTTGACACAATATACCAAATTATATATAACTTTCTTTACGAACTTATTAGCCCAACTTAGTTTTATATCTACCCACCGATATTGAAATGGCTTTGAACATATTTTTTGTTACTTTCATGAAATAATAAATTTTGAGTTATTTTATTCTAACGAATCGATGCAAAATCTAATAATAATTGGTTGTACAGAAGTTAACTACTTTTTTGTTCCTTACAAAACTCATTTACAGGTAGAATATGTTTTCACTTATAATAATATAATAGTTCATGGAGATCCACAAAACAAATTTTTTCTGCTATCATTTCCAATCATTATGAAATTCTTGCACTACATGAAGTGAGCAAGAAATATATATGGTTGCAATTGATTATTCTTAAGTACATGCAACTTATATTTAGTTACAAATATTCAAATAACAATATAATAAGACAATGCTGCTTATGTTACTCAAGTAAGAAGATAATCTATTGAAAGAGATTAAAGTAAGCACATATCACCTATATTCTTCTATATTTATAAATTTTAACAGAGCCAGCACATTAGTGTTAAATAAATATGCTCATTTAATAATATTATTGATTTTTTTCATTAAAATTTTACCTACATTAATTTTCAAAAAGTTGTTATATAACATTGACATGTGTTGATTATACAAATAGACACATTAAGATTTATAATTTAAGGAGAAAGTCTTGTCAAGAAAAGCATAGTTGGATAAATGTGCATGCACTCTTTTTTCTTTCGACCAAATTTTATTTCACTAAATTTTTATGACAACATTTTTAACGGAGCAATATTATACATGCTCAACATAATTGATAATTGTGTCATCCAAGAAAGAGTGTTACAAATATTAGATTTTTATTGGTCAATTTCCACCACTTTTCCCTTGTTTTGATTAGCATCTCCTTGCATAGTAATGGGCAAACACATGCTTCATTTTCATTGGCCATGTGGGTGCCATAGCTTAGTATATATATAAGCACTTGTATTGTAGAAATTCCAACTTCAGCGGCGTGTGTCCGTTTTGCTTAGCAATGTAATATTGGTAAATATCAATTTTCCCCTTTTATTTCATATCATTTATTCTTTAAGGTAATAGTAAAATATCACTCACGTTCCTTTATTTTCTTCTGTTTGTATTTTAACTTAATATTCACAACGCCCTTTATATTTTAGTAATAATTACCAATATTTTAAAAAAAATCATTGTGACTTCAAATCATTGCATTTTTTTGTTAAAATAAAATATTAGAGAAATAATGAATCTTCTTAAATTTTTTTAAAAAAATTTGATAGGTCTTTACATGGAAGAAAATAAATATTCTGCCATGAAAACTATCTGACCATGATATGCTCAAATATGTAGACATGAAAACATGCAAAAGGATTTTATTCATGCCATTATACAATTCTATAATAGAATTCCAAAACACTATGTGTTCAGATAGCATTCCTATGGCAATTGTTATAATCAAACACAAAATCTATAATACAACTTTAACACACTATGTGTTCAGATAGCATTCCTATGGCAATTGTTATAATCAAACACAAAATCTATAATACAACTTTAACAAAATTTGATCAAATCATATACATAAAACAACAAGAACTGAAGGCAGTTTTGATACCGCATGTTAGAAAATAGCATCTATATAAGATATATAAATATATCCAACTAAAAATTAATTCTTAAGAATTGCATACCTCTAGCCATTGTTGTTTAAGTTGTTCTAACACACTTAGGATCTTTTAGCTTATTCTTTGTAATCTTATTTTTATGGATTATTCACAAGAAAATAAAATTAAGGCTGGGTGGTTAGAGAACCTTGGTATTTATAATGGAGTTTATCATTTTTTTTTTCCATAGAAAAGAGTATTAATTATTCATTGTCTAAAGTTTTAATTCTACATGCTGATTCTTTTTGTATAATCCATGAGGATAAATAATTACTCTTATCTTTTTAATAAATGAATAACTATATTTTTATTTAAAATGATCAAATATATATGAGTCATTTCATGAAACGTAAGTATAACAAAGTCTATTCTACTAGGCATCATTTATTTTTACCGGGGTAATGTGCAAGTGCAATGGACTTAAGACCATTTCTTAATGCTTGAGTTATAGGTTGTGGTGTGAGGTCCAATTGCATAGAACTTTAATTAAACCCATTCATGAGATTTTGGTCCAAAAATGACCTTTTTTTTTTTTTTTAAATAATTGAACTAGTAAAAGAAAACACAAGCTTAAACTAAAAGCCAAGGTAAATCTTATCTATAGTGTGATAGTCTTTTATTTTAACTAAAAAACATTTTCAATGAGACTATTATATCACAAAGAATTCTCTTCTAAATTAGATAAATATAAAAGTGGTCTATTCTAAGTCAAAACCTTGTAATTTGTCTAAACCATAGCCTTTTAATATATTCAAACTATTGTTGCCTATTTAATGAAGATAAATAAATACCAAAAAAATTCATTTATATCTAAAAAACATATATATTTTTTTAATTTTAGCCAAATAACCATAATAAGAGTTGTAGTAAATTTCAACACCTATAACCTATATAGACTACTTTTTATAGTATAAAAGGGTCTCATGAAAAGTTCTCTTCTCTTGTCATTAGTTTAACCTAGCGTAAAAGTAAGAAAAGAGAGAACTCTAAAATGAATAAAAGACTTTTAGTGACCATTAGCTATAATATTACTATGCATTGATAACTATTTAAATAAAATAATAATAATAATAACTTTATCTAATATTTTAGTTTTTGAATTTAATTTGCTAATGACTTTTTACAGTTCAATCTCTTTCCAATTTTTAAAGAATTGTAAATATTGACAAACTTATTATTTCAAAATTTTTAAGTCTCTTTATTTCCTTTATTTTTGTCAGTTAGACTTTGCTAACATTTTCTAACCTTGTGTTTATAGAGTTTTAGATCTGTATTTATTTTTCTATTTAGTAACAACATAAAGGATATTCCTATGACCCTATTGAAATTAAAAGATAGTATATTTATTGGTTAAAACACCAAGATCGCAATTAGGGATTTATTATTGCATAGACTACAATATGATTATATCCAACTTACTATTGGTGATCAATTCAGCTCCTTAATTAATATTTTTTTTTTATCCTATTAACATTCATGTGTTTCTTAATTACTATTTCTTAAATCTAATTCGCTCTCTTATGTTGAGTTAACATTTAAGGCTCATGCTAGTGTTAGTTATAGTAGATAGTTTTTCACTAAAGCCATGAAAAGTTTCAGTAGCATGCATTTTTGGCTAAAGACTTTCAAAAAAGTATTGAACTTGATTTTTAATCTTAAAAGTAAAGTGACTTTGCTTGCCAGTCTAATCTTAAAGAGCACTCATAACAAATATGATTAAGACTATGTGGTGATTATGCTTTTTATTCCAATAACAAGTAAGCTACTCTACTAATTGTTTGGCCAGGATTTTGTTATTCTTATAACAAAAAGTGCAAGAAATGCATCACACATGAATTATTTTGAAGTTCATAACACGTTCATAGTATCAGAACACAAATTCTTTAATACACGAGATAACATAACTATTTAGGAAAATAAGAGCAATATCTTTTCACAGGAGGAGTAGCAAAGTGAATGAGATAATATTATGTATTTTTTGTCCCTGAATTTTTTTAGGTTTTGAGAGATATTCACAAATAGCTTTTAAAAAGCTTATATACTTTAATATACCTTATACTGCTATTCTTCTTTCTCTTTTACTTTTGACAATTGATTAAATCACTCTTTAGAAAGGAAAATTAAGAGCTTCTGCCAACCATCTTGTTTAAAAGCTAATGACTAAACTTAGTCATGTAAAGTACTTGTTATGATAACAAAATAGATGTAGAATCCCTTTTGAATCATATGTGAAGCACATATTATAACTATTGTAGCTCATTGAAGCCTTGCAAAGACGTTGTCCTTAAGGTTATTGTATTGTAAATTTCTTATTGTTTTGTAAAAATTGAGAAAATCTTAGAAAAAAAAAACACTCAAATTATTATAGGCCTTGAAGCAAATGAAAATAATTTAAACTTATAACTTAAAAATTTATCCTTTAAATCCCAGTTGGCCATACTTATACTTGATACAGATTTATGCCCATGAAGTCTGCCTATGTATTAGGACCAAAAGTACATTAAAGTATTAAAGTAAGAAGAAAGCATTTACATTTGCATCAATAATATAAAACAAGCATATACAAACTTTTAATGAAATCCATTAAGTGATTTTGAGGCTTTAAACTTGACTACTCTTTTTCATAGAAAAGTGAGAATGAGTTGTTTTAATATGCATAAGCAAGATAATAGATGAGTACTAAGCTTACTTGTAAAATGTGAGTCAACACTTCTTCATTAATTAAATAGAGTCAACTAGGACAACTCCATATCTATAAAACTATATACAAAAGGTAGAGGTTAAAGAGTAAAAGAGTAAGAGGTTAGAAAGTAAAGGTTATGCATAAAAAATTCTTTATTTTATTAATATACAATTGCTATAGTTATTGAAACATAATATTATAAAGCACAAAATAATAAATGCAATAATATAAAAAGAACATTGATTTAACAAGGTTCGATATAAATATCTACGTCCTTGTTATTGAAACTTTCATTATATTCAAAATAGAGCACTTTACAAATTTGCAAAACTTATAGACAAATAAAACACCTAAAAGAAAATTTTAAACTATAAGATCATAAATAAAATTAGACTATCAAAGACTCAAATAAGAAATTCCACGAAAACCCCAGTAAAATTCTTCTCAACTTAATAAAATCAAATCTGTGGGCTTTCTTTTATAAGCCCCAAGTCCCACCTTTAAACTAAAACTTCCCAATGTGGGATTATTTAACTTTTGGCTAATAAGTCAATATTAATCAATATCTACCTTGGCTTAATTAGCCAAACACTTTTTGAAGTACTCTATCAAAATCAATAATGCCTTAAATGTGTCAAATGATGCAATCAAATTAGAAGGATATTAATCTAGTTCATATAATAATTACAATGCTGTCATTACCTTTGTCAACATATTTAAAGTATTCTCAACAGTTCTAATCTTTTTAATCAAAATTCTCTTCTCATCAATAATCTCACGAATAAAGTAATATTAGTCATCAATATACTTGATAGGAATATGATATACTATATGTCTTACTAAATGAATAGCATTCTAACTATTAGAATAAATAATAATATTCTTTTGAACAATAGTCAATTCTTCTAGTATTTCTTGTAATCAAATAACTTCCTTCACAATCTCTATTGTTGCTACATATTCTGCCTCTGTAGTAGGCAAAGCAACTACAAAATATAAAGTAGACTTCCAACTCATTAGTGCTTTTGTAAAAATAAATAAGTAACCAATAGTAAATCTACGTTTATCTAAATCATTAGAATAATCAGAATCAATATAACCAACAGCATATTGATCACTATTATCATCTTGCTTAAACATTAAAACAACATTTATAGTTCTTAACAAAAACTATAGAATTCATTTCACTAGGTTACCAATGTCCTTTACCAAGATCATAAATATACCTGCTCACAATTCTAACTGCATGTGAAATATCAAGCTTTTTTACATAGCATAGCATACATTAAGCTACCAATTATACTAGAATACAAAACTTTTAACATATATTTTTGTTCTTCACCTATACTTGAAAATTATGATATACTCAACTCGAAATGAGAAGCAAGTTGGGTACTTTAGGTTTTGACAAATCAAAAATACCAAAAATGCTATAATACCTTATCTTTGCCCAAATTCTTCATCTCAAGCTCTTGATTTAACTAAACCTTCAACTTTTCAATTTCTTCAATATTCCTTAAAGTTATCAGCATATTATCAACATATAAGAGTATAAAAATGAAGAACCCATCTTATAGCTTGCTAAAATACACAGTGTTATCAAATTGGCTTCTGGTATACTGTTGACCCATTATAAAATCGATCAAATCGCTTGTACTAATGCCTTGGTGAATTTTTTAAACCATACAATGATCTTTTAAGTTTAGATATCCAATTTTCTTTGCCTGCAACCTTGAAACATTCTAGCTGAGTCATATAGATTTTTTCTTTTTTCTAAATCACCATGTATAAATGCTATTTTTATATCAAGTTGAACTATTTTCAAATCCAATTAAGCTATCAAGGCCAATAAAATTCTAATAGAAAAGTGTTCAATAATTGAAAAAAATACCTCTTTATTCCGAAGTATAGCCTTTAACAACAAATCTTACCTTGTAGTGAATGTAAATCTTATTAGAAAATTCATTTTTTTTTATGTATATACCTATTTGCATCCAATTGTTTTTTTTTTTTTTTATGCTTCAATAATTAAGCTTGTTACCAAGTTTCATTCTTTTGAAAAGACTATATTTCATCATTCATAACGTTCTTCCACTTTTCAAATTTTGCACATTAGAATATTTTTTATAAATAAAAAGAACATTATCACATGCAACTAGAAGATCATAAGCCACCATATCAACCAACACAGTAGGTCAACAAATTTAACATCTTGACCTATTAATTGCAATTGATTCTTGTTGTTGTTAAAGTTCATAATGAAATATTCTTCTTTATTTTCACTAACTTCATCTATTATTGAGTATTTTCATCTATTTTAATAATTATAACTGGGTTAATACTTATCTCGAACTCACTTACTTTAAACTATGTTCCACTTGCTCTACAATATAATTAGTATTCTTATGTTGTTCCATTTTCTTCAATATAAGAGATTCATCAAATGTAATATTTGTGCTACGGGCTGAATTTCTCTATATAGAATTTTGCATTTATCATTAATATCACCTTTGTTGTTATGGACAATGATATTGCCTTATATGCTTTATACTATAGCTTGGTCAATGCCCAAGTTATAAACTAGTTATTATATTTAATAGTTATCAAATAACTACAACTATACCAAATTTTGCTCTAATAACACTTGTTGTAAAGCAAAAACTTTTTATTTTCAATAACAACTACTATAAATATTTAAATATAATACAATAAAGTAAAAAATGATAAATGCAATAATATAGAGAGAATAAAAAATTTAATAAGGTTTGGTATAATTTCTATATCCTCGGATGTTGCTAAAACTTTCACTATATTCAAAATAGAGCATTTTACAAATTTGGGCTAATTTATAAAACCTAAAGACAAATAAAACACGTAAGAGAAAATTTTAAACTATGAGATTCTAATTGAAATTAGATTCTCAATGACTCAAATGAGAATATCTACAAAGACTCGTGATATTCTTCTTAACTCATTCAAAACAAACCTATGGGTGTTCTTTTTTAAGCCTAAAGTCGTATCCGTAAACCAAAACTTCCTAATATGAAATTATTTAACTTTTAGCTAATAAGCCAATATTAACAACATAATCAAGATTATTGATGTCCTTTGTTCCTTAAAATACCAATCAATAGTATAACTGTTGAAAAAACATTATTCACACAAGGTCATTAGTAAATGAAAAGATATAGTGCAATTAAAAATGTAAAAAATTCCACTATGTTGTATAAATGGGGTCGTTATATAGATCAATTAATTTGGTAACATTTTTAAATTCATTAAAGGATACACTTAATTAGACTTGAAAATAGGCTTATTGCATGTCCCAACTCTCTTCATGTGTTCATGTGTTGGACATCAACACGACATATCATATATTGCTTAGAAAATCATAGTTCAACAAGTGCAAGTTAACTCTATCAAACTCCTACCAATGTCTCAATCAGAGGTTTGATATCAAACATATCAAAATCTCTATGAATCATATATTGTTTTGCCATGCTAAAAGTTACATATCTATAGTATAATTAAAGGAGGTATGGTTAGAGCTATGTCCACACTTCTACCAAAAGCTACAAAGAAAAAGAATCAAAAGCCTTTTTTGGTAATGAAGAAAAAAATAGTGATTGTATTATTTAACATTTATGGTAGTGTATGGATCCAACCGCCTTAAATAAGGTGGTCTTAATTCCAATAAAATAGACAATTACATTTTTGCAAATCTTTGATATTTTAATTAAATTTTAATTGAAAATTTAGATTACAAATTCAATGATTAATTCCATTTAAGCTAATACTTAAAATAAAAAAAAAACAACATATACACCCTTGAGGTTTGGTCAAGAACAAGTTTTAGTCCAAGTAGTTTCAAAATTAACCAAGCAAGCCCCTATTCATTAAACAATTTTTTTTTCGACTACTTATTCACTTTTCACTATAAGTTCCATAAAAATCTTTTAATTATAATCATTTTAAAAGTTAAATATACTAGATTATCCTTGTTTTTGCTAAATTGATGCATTAAAGTAATGATTTAAAGCCAACCTTAACATTTTTGAAATCATTATGACCGGAGGATTTTGCTTAACCTTAAGGGTGTATTTTAACTTTTTTCCTTATTAAATTTTTTGTTGAGGTGAAAAAATTTGGTCGTTGTATAGAAGGTTTTCAATAAATCAAAAAGAATGTTGAGGTGCTCCTCATATCTATTATGTATCCTTTGTAGGGTCAGATCAACAAGCAACATCACCTTAATTTTTAAGATTAGGGGTTAAGCCTAATATATCTTAGAAGATATGTGCCCAACTTATATGCTATCAAAATTCCGAATGCTTACAAAAATGTATCTTCGCCTTATTTGATAGTAGTATGAGACTTGAATGTTAATTTGATATACGGGAGGGATTTATACTTGGTAAATAGCAATGAAGAAATGTAAAATGTAAAAAGACTAAAGGTAACAACTAAAAAGTTGTTTAGATTGTTTATAACAAGCTAGGCATAACTAAGCTATATAGTATGGACCTTCCAACTGTGATCTTAAGGATTTAACTAGTAAATTTTGAACTTGTTGATGTTAATGTGGTTGCAAGAATGGTGTTAAAGTATTGAATGAATAATAAAATAAATATCTTCTTAGAACTTCTTGAACACGAAGTAGAAGAACTAGGGTTTTAGTGGCAAAATATGATTTTCTTACTTTGTGCACAAGAAAAGGTAATGTAAGTTGAATAATGATCATGAATGACCTATCTATAGTTTATGAATATTAAAGTTCACCTAGACTTGTATTGGCATGCTTACTTAGCTAAAAATAACGATTTTTTTCCTTTCAAAATTAGTATTTTTGAAATAAAAATAAATTTATATATTTTAATCTTGATTAAATAACTAATTTAGTTATGATATGATTAAAAATTCTATTGTTTTAATAAATTAAAAAATTTCAACTAAAAAGAGATTTTAATTAGGAAAAATCTATGTATACATAATTTACTAACGATGAGATTTGTGGTAATAAAAAAAACTTCAATTTAAAAAAATATATATTTTATTTAAAATACTATCATAATGTAAATTGAGTTTAACTTTATGACATAAAAGTTTGACCTTCTAAGTCGTTTAGACTAAGCTAATAAGATGCTTTTGTGCACAAAAGTCTTTTAAACGGGCTTGGTTAAATTTTTTATGCAATTAGACCTTCCATAAAGCTTACTCATAGCTTTTGCAACATGACCCACGATTGAAATTCTAAAAAAAATATATATTTTTTGATCATTTAGTTATACATTACACAACTATAAAACAAAGTTTAATAATCTAGGATTAGACATAGGCAAATAATTATAGTTTGAGCATCAATAAAATTTTTAGATTTTTAAATAATATATATATATATATATATATGACCAAGATCAAAAACTCCTTAATTTTACATATTTTTTACTCTAATTTTTTAATCATTGAATAAATATACTGTTAATGATTGAAATCAAATTTAACTTATATAATTAATATATCATAATTAATGTACATGTAAAATACAATGTCAATTATTCAATTTAAATTAATCCAATGATATATAAATAATGTAAGAAATTGTATAAAAAATTAAAAATTATGATTTTAATCCGTGTGTGTCATTTATTACATTATTCTATCCACAGTATAAGGGTTTTGAATTAATACCATAGCAATTCAGAGAGTGAGAATAAACCTATTCATTTCATAAGTACTTTCTTTTCAAAAAAAAGAAAAATAGAAAGAAAAATAATTTCTATTCTGAAATTAAAATAACAAAACGAGTTAATTTTTTATATATTAATTATTTCAAATTCAAAAGACAACTATATTCTAACTTCTATGGATCGATACAAAGTTTTGATTTTCAAGGCCTTGTTTTCATGAATATATTGAAAGTCATTCTTTTGATCGAGTTTGTAGGACTATATAATATCTCCATTTATGCATAAACTCACGTGACATTATTTTCCCTATGATTGTCACTGTCACGTGCTCCCCTTCATTAGCAGCCATCTTTTGATTTACAACAAAAATAAATAAATAAATATAATTGATTTACAACAAAAATAAATAAATAAATATAAATTAAAAGAGGTAAATTTGAATGGAGCAAGAAGGAAGATAGCATTGCTATTTGAAATATTAATTGATGAATCTTCTCTCGTAAAGTATTCTGTTTCAAGTCATTAGATAAAGATAGAGTTGCTCAAGTTTCAAAAAGCTTGTAATTGCTTTATTGAAAAGTGAAAACCATCGAGGCAACTTCTTCTTAACGTTATCCAACACACGCATTCATTTAATTGGCTAATGTGGAGCGCCTAAACTTGAAATCATTCGTCAATCATCATTTTGAAAAAGTAAAACACTTCGCACGCACGGGAGTATAAATAATATAATAAAATTATTTAAATAAAAAAAAATTATTTGTTAATTATATAAAATTTAAAATAAATTTTATTTTTAATTAATATAATAAAAAAATTTTAAAATATTTTTATTAATTAAATAATTTTATTATATTTATACCGATATAATAACACTTTATCAAAACTTTTTCTAACGTGATATGGTCCCCCACCGTCCCCCCTCCTCCGGCCGGCCTTTTTTTTTTTTATTATTTTTTTATGTGCGTGTATTGTGCTCCACCGCACATCCATTCTCCCCCCTTCTCTTGTGCGTACAAATCTTACCCGCGTTAGTCAAAAGTCTGCCAAACTTTGAACACCTAAACGTATAATCACATATAAGCAAAGCGAACGGAGGAAAAAAAAAAAAGCAAGCAAGGCCATAACAATATTATTACTATCGTCATCCCTCATTAGTCAAAAGTCTGCCGAACTTTGAACCTAAACGTATAATCACATATAAGCAAAGCTAACGGAGGAACAAAAAAAAAAAAGAGTAAAGCCACAACAATATTATTGTATCGTCATTCAATCAACACTTTCTTTTCTATAAATATATAATACTTTCCTTCTATCTCACAGGTTCGTTGTTTCATTTGCGATCGAGCAGTGAAAACAATATGAATATGATTTCCGTCATTAGTAAGACATACTGCTCTTCTTCTCAGACGTTACTAGTAATTCGGAGGAGGCCTCACGTCATCAATGGTGGAGGATTTGTGGTCACAGATTGCAGCCAAAAGGTTGTGTTCAGGGTCGATGGTTGCGGAGTTCTTGGTACAAAAGGGGAGTTGATGGTTAGAGATGCCCATGGAGACGGTGTTCTTCTCATCCGTCGAAAGGTATTTTAGACATTCATTTCCATTACATTTTTAACCTGCATACCTGCAATTAGGCGGTAGTAACTTACATATTTAAATTTCTGTTTCTATTCCAGGGAGGAATAGTGCAAGCCCTGTGCATGCATAAAAAATGGAACGGTTACGCTTATGATTACGAAGGATCTCAGAATCAAGTCTTTAGTTTAAAAGAACCTAATTTTTCATGTCTGGCAGGGAACAATAACATTACAATAAGAATGTCCACTACTCAAAATACAGGAGGAAGCAGCAGCAAAAGTTTTGAGATCAAAGGTGATTTCGTAGGTAGAGACTGTAGCATTATCGATCACATAGGCAACAATATTGTGGCTGAGATAGGAGTGAAGAAAGAAGTAGAGGAATTGATGATGACAGGAAGCAAGGATCTATTTCACGTTTTGGTGAAGCCTGGCGTGGATCAGGCCTTTGTTATTGGAGTTATTGCTACTCTTGACTACATTTATGGCGAATCAACTAAATGCTAGCCTGGTTGGTTGATTAATTGAAATCGATAAGGAGATTGTAAAAGAGAAGTTTGCTTACAGAGATTCTCTTTTCAACTAGAATTAATGTTGTCACCTTTTAATTAATTGTACAGTTGTACTCTTGCCAAGTTAATTGCAAAACTATGTATTATTATTGGCGCCCTCGGATACTATAAGCTGTGTTAAAATTAATTTATTTTAATATACTATATATCTAAATGCTTAAAGATAAAAGAAAGATCATGGTCCTATTTTAACATTATAAAATAGCTAAATTAATGAATAAAATAATACGCAAAAACAAAATTTTGTTTTTGAATATGACCATTGGAAGCAAAACCTACCCCATTTCTTCCACCATACATCCTCTTAACAATAAACTTTTTGTTTAGTCCTCCAAAAATAACAAGTCAATATACACAAACCATACAACAACCTCTGATTTCTATTATTTAATTTTGTTGCAATCCCTTTCAAACAGTCAACATTAAAAGGTCATTATGTGTTAATGATTATTTCACGAACAACTTTATTTTTAATATGTTCCTTTTAATTCTAACATGTTGCATCCTTCTCTCTCTCTCTCTCTCTCTCTCTCTCTCTCTATATATATATATATATATATATATAAAAGATAAAAACTTCAACTCATTCTATAACCTCAAAAAATTAATAAAATAAAATAAAATTTCACTCACCTTGATCTCATTCCCTCAAACACAAATACAAGTCAAAAAAAATTTCTTCCAAAGTTGGTGTGAGAGGGAATTGATCCCTTGGCATTTTACTTTGGCTACAAGAGCCTAATACAACTAGGTTGCATGGGCATTTGATTTTGACTTTATGCACAATTTTTACCCAATTAAAATATACAAACACAATTTTTTTTTTTTTTTTAAAAAAAAAGAGTTCTTCTTCAAAGTTATTGTAGATGGCAATCAATCATCCATCTCTTACCTTCCAAATCAGGTAAGAAAATTTTTGGATATTTAAAGTTTTAAACTAATATAGAGTGATGATGTGGCCTAATTAACTTATATACATGTATCGACTTTTGATTTGCTTAAATTTTTAAAATTTTTATATTAATATTTATACAATAAAATGAATATTAAAAATTAAAAAAATTACCACTATTATTGAAAAAGATGAGTAGTGAATTCAAATTTTCTTATCTGTTTAATAGAGTAATTATTTCTCGAAAAAAAAACACAAAAAATAGCTTAAAAGAGAAGAATTTCATAAAAGATATAGATAGACATTTCACCTAAAAAAAAAAATTTTATCCTTTATTCTCTCTCGTAGATCAAAAAATTTAAATTAAGCAAGTATCAAAACTACTGCATTCCTTGTGATGTTAGCCAACGTCAATAAATTTATATTTATTTTAAATTATAGTGATATTTTAGTAATTGTCCTATTATAAAATAAATAAAATTTATGTATTTTATTTGTATTAAAATTATATATACAGAATAATATATAATTTTATTATCTGTAACTTATAAATACTAAATATTTTAAAAAATATTATACTACAATATTAATATTACTAGATTTTATTTTATTGATAAATTTATTAAAAATAAAAATATTTCAATAACAGCTGTTAAAGTTTTGGGTCCAATGACGCATGTTGACCGTTGGGCAATATTGATCAAGAATATAACAATAATTGCAAGTTAAAAGATGCCTTTTTTTTTTTTTTCATCCCAACGCAAGGTAGTAGACGCCAACAATGAGCTTATTAAGGCTTAATTTTGGTTTTACATAAAATTAAAATTTATTTTAAATAAAATTAACTCTTTAAATTTAAAATCAAAATAAATACTCTATTTTTTAATTTTGATTTAGTTTTAATTTCAAAATGAAATACTCTATTTATTAATTATTTAATATTTTTTAAACTTTTTCTTTTATCAAAACTTATGTTGTAAAGGTCATTTTAAATATAGTACTAAAAGTATTTACTTAAATTATAAATTTTAAATTAATGATATTAAATTATAAAAGTAGTAAAATAAATGAACAAAAATTTGAGTAAAAGAAAGAAAAGAAAAATAAGTTGTCAAAGAGAATTGATATACAAAAAATTATTTAAAAAAATATTATATTATTATTCAAGTTAATATAACATATCATAAAAAATAAATAAATTTTTTATAATAATAAAATTATATATCTAATAAAATTATACCATCTATATATTTATTTATTATAATTATTAACCTATTCAATAATTTTAAAATAAATTATTTAAAACATAATTTTATTAAATTGTTATACAAATAATATAATAAATTAAGTTAAATAAATATTATAAATACATTGATTAATTCTTTCTTTATAACTAAATAGTTAAATAGTATTTTTTGACAAATTATTACTTTTTATATTTATTTAAAAATAATAAAATTAAGTTTTTATAATTTTAATAAAAAATTTTTAATATTATTATTTTATTAGTTATATAATTTATTAAATAATATTTATTTTAAAATATATTAATTTAAATAAGATTTACAAAAAAAATTTTGTGCGCGCGCGCGGAGCCGAGTGACGAGAGACCAAATGGGAGGTCTGGTGTTCAAATCCTTACATGATTCCTGGTCGGGCCCGGCTTGGGGCAGTTCGGTAGGACAATTAAGCTAAAACTGATGTAGTTAAATGATAATTGCCTTACAGAGCAAGTTCAGAGATAAATAATGCGGGGCAAAGGGAGAAATAAGGAGGAAAAACGACACTCCATCTGCGTAGTAGAACTGTTAATTTTAAATATGCTTACACTCGAATCCATTAAGAACTGGGGAAATTGCTTGCATATTTCCTTTTCCCATAAGTAAATGGCAAGAGCAATAGGAGTCCAGTAGCAGCAGGAGTACTAAAATGCTAGCTGTTACTGCCACTCAGTACAACAAAGACGCGACATGGAAACTTGGAAATGCTGCGAGTAATTTACTTACTTGGGCCTAAGTCTTAAATAAAATTAATAAAAATTTGTATTCATAATATCTATCGCAGTCCCAAGTGCTGTTTTGTCCGAAGTCATATTTCTAATCGTTCAGAACAGAACCAGAACCAGAACCTTATCATTCATAACACACCATAAATTTAAGCACAAGGCCGGGTCCCAGTTCCTTTGTCTTGCTTGTTCAATTGGCACATGGCCTTTAACTTGTTTTAATTCACTTCTACATGCGTAAGTGAATTGGCAACCAAGGGAAAAATCCTAGCTTATCCTTAACGATAGTATGGAAAAATAATGGTTCCTTAATCTAAGAAAACTTGCTCAATATGACAACGCCTGTGCAACAACATATGCAAACAAGCTTTCAAATTGAGGTGCTCCGTCTGCCTGGTCATGTATGTGTTTGTGCTCAACATAACATGAACATAACACAATCTCGGAAGCTGTAATTGTCTTATTTCTCCTATGTTTCTAGGGAATTTGTGCACCCATTTTGATTCTCTGTCATCATCTTTTGAGGCCTTGATTGTGTTTTCACTCTTCTATGAATCACTTTCCTTTCAGAGTACCTTCCAAATACGTCATTTTACACAGGCTGGCAAATTTGGCTAAATTATACACATTTTCCATGTACATCATTCGTTGTGAGATTTCTCTATCCATTCCCCTCACATTTCCATAACTGCAACCAAAACATTAAATTGAAAAAAAGGCTTGAGACTTCAATAAAGATTTAAGATGCTAATATTTCTAATAAACAAAAAAGTTGAGAATTTTTTTTCAATAGTCCGTCAAATTTATATTATGCAATAAACCCAAATTCACATCAATTTCAGCATCAAATTTTCTAATTGTAATACTGCACATGATAATCTTGACAATAAAAACAGAATTCCACTCTTTCGTATTACATGTATTATTCCACCTGTAAACTTGGACGATGTCAAGTTAAAAACAATTCAAGGGGAAATAGCAGAAAAGCAACTCCCCGATCGAACCAACGGCGAAGTCTTGACCTTCTCAAAACCAGGTAAAACACTGCTGGAATTGGATCGAATAGCTCGAGGAGAATCCAAGCTTTTTCTCAAGATTCTTCCCATAACAGATATGGGGTGCTCTGCTTCAGTAAGAGCCAGAGGAGTCGCTGATCTGAATTCTTTGCAAAAACTGATGTGACGGTCCAGAGCTTCTTCTGCGGAGATAAGCCTATCTGATCTCAATACCTCGTCCTTCACTGCTTCAGAGCAGAGCCCGCATAACCAGCGGCCTTTGTAGCGTTCACGCACTCGCACAATATATGCAGGCGTGCAATCCTCTGTGAACCCGCAAGAGTCGCATTTCACTGATTCCACTTCCACCTGAGAACTGCGACTGTGACTGTTTCTGGATGTTTCTGAAACTGAACCTGAAATAGCCATTATTTTGATTGTTATAGAACACTCTACTCTTCTATAGCTTATTATAATACACACACACACACATGCATGTATGTGTCTATATATATATATATATATATATATATAATATAATGGAAGGAAGGTAGGATAGGAAAGCGCAACGAAGACAGATAAATTATAAGTAGATTATGATATATGTGGGGCATGTGAGTGATTTGTCCTTTCTTGGAATGCAAAATGCATCCATGTTAGTGGGTTTTGAGGGAGTCAAAATTTCTAACCTCTCTCTCCAAGTAATAGAATAGAAATTTTTGATAAATTTATTAAACAAATTCAACCCTGTTTTTACTTAGGTCTCTGTCTCAAATTTAATCAAAAAATTAAATTATTTTTATACAAATTTCATATATTATAAAATGAGTTATTATAGAGCTTTTCTTTTTTTTTTTTCAAAAATTTTTTTATGTTTCAAAATTTTTTTGGGGATACATTGGAATGTAGTGGTGATTGTGATTTGATGCATAAGGGGTCAATTGTATTTTAGTAAGGCACATGGACCTATAAAGTACCCACAACCAAAAGAATTGAATGAATGAATGACGCCTTGGATGTGTGTGTAATGGCAAGGGGTGGGGTTGGGCATGGAAAAAGATAACCTGCGGCTGATAAGATTGCAATTTGTCACTAAAGACAAACTTAATTGATGAACTGAAACGTATATTGTGAATGAATGCTAATTAATGGTAGTAAATATAATTGGAATTCTCGAAACATAGTTATTACAATGCTAAACTTGCACATGTTATCTGTAGCATTTGATGATGAAGTTGAACTTAAATTTGATTGCAGAAGCTTTGCTCACTGACTGTGTTACTCATTTCGAAGATATGGGCTGCGCTGTCTTTCTGCCGTGCACAATGGATGACATTCGTAACTTATTTTTTTTTTTTTAAATTTTTTTATAACTTTGATTCATTCGCAGCATCCATGACCAGCATTTTCTAAGTCCTTACTTCTGCAGTAAGTTTGTGCAAACGCTACACTAATTCATTTCATCCAAAATTAAAGATAAAATTATCCTGTTCAAGATTATCCCCACCGCATACCAAATTGAAGCTTATGGCGTAGGAGTAGGAGGTACTGCGTGTACGTGCCAGCGGCGGCAGCAGCAGCTGGATGTTCCGGCATCCTTCTAGCTTGTTTACTTGCTTTTACACTTGAGATCTTCTTCTCCTCGCCAGTATCTCCTGACTTGAATTGCCACCAGCATCTACTACAGCTTGTCTTTTACCCACAAAAGTCTATTTACAGGTAAGTAACATCATCTGATGGCATGATTAATTAAATGTTTAAGCTTGTTTCTTTGTTTCGCTTTGTCTGAATATAATATATAATATTTGTCCTGTTTTTGCACGCGCGTGTACTGTTAGGCTAATTAACTAACACTACAACATAGTGTGATAAAACTTGGAGAAGGATTATTGAAACAACCAGAGGATGTTTGCGTGAGGTGTGCTACATACAGCTGCTAGATATGATTGGATAACAAGATTGCACGAAAATGGAACTTCGGAGAACTGGAAGCTGATTGACAGTCATACTTCACTTGGACTCACAACAACAAAAGAAAATGATGAGCTAATTGTTTGACTCTGAGATGTTGACACAATTTTCAACTT
The DNA here is from genome assembly GCA_032401905.1 of Swietenia macrophylla. NCBI lineage: Eukaryota > Viridiplantae > Streptophyta > Magnoliopsida > Sapindales > Meliaceae > Swietenia > Swietenia macrophylla. Next base: position 4,908,095 of record CP135561.1, on the reverse strand, counting down.
TGAAACTTGTAGCATCGTAAATACCATGATGCATAAAGAATTAATCAAACTGCATGCACTTCTGATTCAGAAAATGAAATTTATAAGATCATTGCTTTCCCATTGGGGGTTTGCTCAAGGTTAGCGAGGAAGACGGTGTAAGAAAAGATTTTAGAAACTCCGTTTTTTTGGAGAGAAAGTAGAAGCACTCTGTAATTTCTGGAAATCTTTCTTAAGCTTCAACAGAAAATAAGTCTAGCTCAGCAAAGTTTTCTATTTTGTAATTAACTATGAACTAACAACAAATTAACTACCGCAACTAAAAAAGACTAAAAAAGATAGAATACAGTGCAGCTCTGCACATCCTTGAGATTAACTCCTCCTATCATTCCCCCTCAAGCTGAAGTTCGTGGAAGAACTTGAAGCTTGGAACAAAAATAGGAAAAGAGAGGAAAAGTCGGGGGCTTAGTAAAAATATCGGTAACCGAAAATTCAGAAGGAACATAACAAATTTTCAATTCCTTATTGAGAACCTTATCACGAATATAATGAAGATCTAATTCAATATGCTTAGTCCATGCATGAAATACTAGATTGTGAGTAAGAGCAAAAGCACTTTGATTATCACACCAAATGATAGGCACACAAGAAGTAATTCTTAATTCTAAAAGAAGAGAAAGAAGCCATGAAATCTCAGAAGAAGCAGTAGCCAAGGATCTATATTCAGATTCAGTATTGGAACGAGAAACAACCTGTTGTTTCATAGAGGACCAAGAAACAAGATTACCAGCAAAATAAACAGCATATCTACCTATAGATTTTCTATCATCCAAGCTACAAACCGAGGCTGTATCAGTATAAGAAACAATAGCAGAAGAACCACCAGAATTAAATTCCAAACCATAATCACTTATAGATTGTAGATACCGTAGTAGTCGTTTGACAGCTTTTCAATGTTGATTAGTAGGTGAAGCTAAAAACTGACTTAACTTTTTAACCGAGAAAGAGATATCAGGTCTTGTGATAGTAATGTATTGAAGAGCTCCAAGTATACCTCTGTAGAAAAAAATATCGTCAAGAGAATCACCAGATATCTTAGTCAGTTTTAAACCAGAAACCATCAGAGTATCACTTTCTTGGCATTCTGCCATGTTTGCTCGAGAGAGAACTTCCTTTATGTATTTAGATTGAGACAAAATGAGTCCTGTAGAATTATAAGAGATTTCAATGCCCAAAAAATAACTAAGCTAACCAAGATCTTTAAGAGCAAAAGTTTGTTCAAGTTGTAAAACAAAGGCTTCTGTCAGAACCTTGGAAGAACCAGTTACAAGAATGTCATCAACGTACATTAAAACAAGAATGACAGAGGAAGATGTACGTTTAATGAAAAGAGATGTATCTGCTCGAGAGTTCAAGAAGCCCCATTGCATCAAGATTGTTTTTAGCTTGTCATACCACGCACAGGGGCCTGTTTGAAACCATAAAGTGCCTTATGTAATTTACAAACATATGTAGGAAACTGAGCATCAATAAAGCCCTTAGGCTAAGGCATATAAACTAATTTAGTAAGATCACCATTGAGAAAGGCATTATTAATATCTGTCTGCCTTATAGACCATCCATTCATGACAACTAAACTAAGAACCAATCAAATAGTGGATTTCTTAACAACCGGACTAAAGGTTTCATGAAAATCAACCTTTGGAGTTTGATGGAATCCTTTGGCAACCAACCGAGCTTTATGTTTATAATTAGAACCATCAGAGTTGTGCTTAGTTCTAAACACCTATTTATTGCCAATAAGAGTATAATTGGATGAACAAGGAACTAATTCTCGTGTATTATTTCTCTGAAGTGCATCAAACTCTTCCTACATTGCTTGTTTCCATACAAGAATTTGTAATGCTTGCTTAGCAAACTTAGGTTCAGCAGATATACCAGAACAAGTATCAGTGGCAAGATAGAGTTTTGGTTTTGTAATACCATTCTTAGACCTTGTAATCATCGGGTGAATATTCTGAACTTGTGGAACAGAAGAATTATCATTAGGTTCAGCATTAATAGGACCAGTACTTGCTGAGGAGCGGGGAAGACAGGAGATAGGGATTGCAAAAGTAGAATGAATAACAGGATGCTGAGCCGAAGGAATATGAGAAGGAAAACCTAATGAAGAAGAACTAGAGGAAGTAGAAGAAATAAAGAAGAATATAGAAATAAGTATTCATCAAAGATAACATGTCTAGCAATATACAATTTTCCAGAAGAATGTAAGCATTTGTAACCTTTATGAAAGGGACTATAACCGACAAAAACACATTTGGGATGTTCTGAAATTTAGCTTGTGATTACTATAACTTCTCAAGTATGGAAAATATGCACAACCAAACACTTGAAGCATAGAATATTCAGGAAAGTAATGAAATAATTTCTAGAAAGGAGAAATATTATGCAAGATAAGAGTACGTAATCGATTGATAAGATAAATTAAGGTTAAAAAGGCATCCCACCAGAAAGAAAGTGATGAAGATGCTTAAGCCAGCAAGGTTAAACCCATGTCAATGATTGTTCTATGCTTCTTCTCCACCATTCCATTTTGATAATGTATATGTGGACAAGAAAATCTATGAAAAATACCACTTTTAAGAAGAAAGGATTTGAAAGAAATAAATTCCCCCCTAAGTCAGATTGAATAGATTTAATTAGTAGATTTAGTTGTTTTTCAACCAAAAGCTTAAAATGCTTAAATGTGGCTAAGGTTTCGAATTTCAATTTTAATGGAAAGATCCAAGAATATCTACTTTAATCATCCATAAAACTAAGATAATATTTGAATTCGTGAGTAGAAATAGTTCCAACAGGTCCCCATAAATTCAAATGAAGTAATTCTAATGGTTAAGATGTCTTAATACATGATTTTGCAAAGTGAAGTTTGTGACTTTTTCCATACTGATAAGCATCACAGAATTAAGGAATGGAAACTTTATTTCTACCACAAGGTAATTTACAAATGTTTAGAATGAGTTTAAAAGTTTGAGAATTTGGATGACCAAATCTCTTATGTACCAAATCAATAGAAGAACAAGTAGAACTTTGAGTAGTATTTGTTAAGGCAGATTTTGTAAAACATAAGCATGAACAGATTATATTCTAACATCGACTACAGACTTTATTTGAAGAAGAACTAAAAGAAGATAGCATGGAGACATGAGTAAGAAACTGAGAGATTGAACATGAGACTTTGGAATTTGAAGATGACTTAAGTTACAGCTTATATAGCGCCTACGAAGCCACTCCCCTCAGCAACACATTCTTTTATGAAACATAAATCATTACAAAACTCAATTGTTATCTCATCAGCAGCAGTTTGCCTTGAAATACTAATTAAATTCTTTGTTATACCAGGTACATAAAGCATATTTCTCAACTATATGCATGAAGAATTTGTACCTTCTTTAAAACATAAAGCAGAATTGCCTATATGAGTAATAATCAATCCAGCATCATTTCCAACAATTAATCTTTCAGAACCAGTGAACTTACCTTGAATAGTCATATTCTTGAGATTGTTAGTTAGATGATGAGTAGTACTACTATTTAAACACCAATCTTCATCGGCTTCAAAATCTTTATGAACAGTGTTAAATAACTAACTTTTCTTGAATCAAATACAAATATTTAAACTCTCCAACTTCCCTTATCCACTATAATATGCCTTAAAATAGAACTAAGAGATCTCACACATGAACAAGATTGATATGTTATTTACTTTTTGTTCTTTTTTCAAAACATAACTTTCTTATCATAGTATCTAAATACAATTCAATAATTATACAATTAATCAATACCAAGAATGATACTAAGTTTATGTTATATATCATAATCATATCAATCAAATTGAGAATCTAACAATCCCGTATTTAGATTTATATCTAGTATATATATTGAAACACCTCTTATAATATCAAACTTTTTCTTTATGGTCTTTGACTATTTCTCACCTGTAATAAGATTAAACCATTCTTTCTATTTTTCTTCTCTTTTTTCCTAAATAACAAATTTATTTCCTAAATTCTTTAAGCATAACTACCTTTATTAATCTTTATTCATAAAATGAGTAGTATTATATTTAGACCTTCATAACATCATATACGAAATTTCTTATAAATACTTCTAAATTTCTTAATAGTTGCTAATATATAGTATTTTTTTTGATATCATCAAGATAATTTCTAACCACCTCTAATATTTGCTTATAAAATTTATTCCTTTGATGTATCATAGCATGTGATATCATAATAAAACTATTATTGAATTTAAAAAAATTTAATAAAAATTTATTATTAATTGACATATTGAATAAAGTATTCTAAAATAATAATAAATAATTCTTATAGCACCTTATAATCCAATATGTAGAACTACAAAATTAATAGTGAAGTAATATATCTATATATTAATCATACCATGATCCATCTTATCAATATGTCCAATTAGTGCACTTCTTATAAATAATACTTCAATTTAGAGAATTCTACAAATTGATATCTTTTTAATCACATAATCATTCAAAAACTCCACTCACATTATCTAACTATTCTAAAATATATGTTTACTAAAAAAATGTTAGATCTTTGAATAATTTTTAATGATTAACAAGATATTTGAAAGAACTAATGCTAATAATAATAAATTATAAAATTTAAACTCAATCTATCTTCATTTAATCATCAATTTATATATCGAATGTCTATTAACTATATTAGACACCAGCACTAAATCAACTTTATTATACTAATATAACAAGCCCAAGATTTTTCGTGGGGTTATTTTATTGACATTATATTATTTATCAAACTTTATTATTAAAATAGTGCATATGAACTAAAATAATTAAAATTAATAAAATTAAAATTTAAAATCTTGATTTTTAAGTATCACATCCTAAAAAAATAAAACTATACTTTGATATTAAATTAGTCAAACCTGAATTAGAGATTATAACTGTTAAGTTAAAAAAATTAAAATTCTAATAAATACATCAAAATTCAATAATCAAAAAGTTAAAAAGTATGTTGGAATCTTGAAATATATTTAATAATAACAATAATAATAAATCTAATAAAATCATATAGACCTATATGAATTCATGCTTTAGTTAAAAAATAAATAATTAAAAATTCTAGTGGTCCATATAAATCATGCATCATCACATAGTCAAAAATATGATAATTTAAATATGAATCAATAAAAACATATTATTAACTAGCTATCAAAAATTTGATATCTGCAGTACGTTAAAAAAATACTCCTAGAAGAGAAAAAAAAAAGGTGAGCGAAACTACAATGTTCGGTAGAGATTAGTATCACTCATATAAACTGATTTTACTTAAAAGTCTGCATAATTAATTTAAAAAAAAAATTATGCATGCTGAATTTCAATAAAACTATTGATGATACTAAAATTAAAAAATTTACACTTTATAGAATTATATATGTATACATATACATACAATAAAAATAAATATTATTAATTTCATTTAAATCAAATCAATACAAAATACACTGAGCCTCCACATCTATCTATCACTCTTACCCTACTCAACTTCTACCACTTAAGAGCCTAAAAGGCCCACTTTAGTCTGCACGCTGTAATTACAGAAATACACACACACACACACACACACACACACACACACACACACACACTATATACCAGTTCAAAGCCTAATCAGTATTATATCATTATATAAGTAATATAAAATATTTAATTAAAAATTTGAGCGATATATAGTATAAAATTCAATAAAATTACCTTGTATACTATTTAACAATTTAATTTATTTTACAAATTTACCATGCAGATATTTTAATATAAAAAATTAATTCAATACAAATTTGGCATGCCATACCTATAAGACGTGTCACCTAATATTTTATTGTAAAATTATATAATTAAATTTTTAACAATTTAAATTCATTTTTAAGGTATAATCATGGTCATAAATACATGAAAATATATATATATATATATATATATATATTATATTTTAAAAATAAATAATTAACTAAGTGACAGAATTTCTACCCTGATCACCTTGATTTATGTGCATTACATTCAAAAAATTATTTAAAAATTTTGAGCTTACGATTGAATTTTTCTCATCAAAATTAGTCCAACGAATATCTTCAAAATTGAAAATGATGTCCAGAAGGCTTAAAATAAGAGGGTTAACTGAGAGTTGACCATGACCTATCAACTCGCTCGTCAACAACACCAGCTTCTTGAAATTAGGTAATTCAGGCAGTAAATCTCTGTGAGTTTTATAGATTTTGCTATCTTGAATCTAATGGCGTTATCTATTTTTTTTATCTAACGTATCATTTGCCAAATATTCAACAAGAAAATTATAGCACTAACGACTTTTCTGATAATTCGTAAATTTTTGGGTCCAAACTCTCCAATTATTTTATTTTACTCATCGAGGTGAGTTCATTGGTATAATTAATTTTTTAATAGGAGATTGAGATTAGTTGGAAAATTGAGTTAAAGAATTTTAAAAAATTTAAATAGAATTTGTCAGTATATCAGAAGTCAAATTTAGATGAAATTTATGATGGTAGAATGGCAACATCGAGAAGAGTGTGTGGTTCGAAAATGGTGTTGATCGAAAGTAAGGAAGGGGCTCGTCAGAGCAGTAGTCGGAAGAGAAAGGAGAGAAAAAGGTGAGGCAGATTTGTAATTTTTAAAAATGATGGGGTATTTATAGAAATTTTTTTTAAGAATTATTAAATAACCTCAAATTTTTTTAAAATTATACTTAGACCAAAGATATTAAAATATTATACAATTTCATTCAAATTTTATTGTAATTTAGTCCTTCCAAAAATTTATATATATTCACGTATTTTGTAATATTCATAAATTTATTTGATATTTTTCAAAATATTATACATAACCTATCATATTTAATAAAATATCCTATTTTTGATTCAATTCTAATTTTAAAATAGAACATAATATTTATTAGTTATCTTAATTTTTGAATTTTTTACTCTAAAAAAAGTCCTTAAAAAATTAAAATTAATTATTATAAATTTTAAAAGTGATTAAATACATAAATAAAAAATTGAGTAGATAAACAACTTATCAAAAAAATTAGTATACAATAAATTATTTAAAAAATATTATATTATTATTCTAATTGATATTACATATCACCAAAAAAAAGAAATTTAATTTTTATAATAGTATAATTATATTTTTAATAATATTACACCATATATATTTATTATAATTGTTAATTTGTTTGATAATTTTTATATTACATATATATAAGTTAAGATTTTATAAAATTATTATACAAATAATATAATAATTAATTTAAATCAAATATTATAAATAAATTGATTAATTATTTTTATATAATTCAATGGATAAAAAGTATTATCTTAATAAATTATTTGTTAAATTAAATATGAATATATTTTACATAAGAGTTATATTTGTATAAATTCATAATAAATTTTAATATTATGTGTTATATTTTAGCTCAAAGTATTTATTTAAAATTAATTTTTTAATTTTAGTTAAAAATTTTAAATGTTATTGTTTTATTAATTGGATAATCTATTGAAAATAGATTTATATTTATTTTACCTTTAAAAAATAAATTACATAAAATATAATAAATAAATAATAAAAAATAAACCAATTCTTTAGTTCGATTATAGTTCCATGATATTTGAAATTGAAACATATTTGAAAAAATTAGTTTTAACTTATAATTGATTTTTTTTGTGGTTCAATTGTTGGTAGTTCTAGTTTTACCCAAAACCACTGCATACTGCTATTTAGAAAGGTTTTGGCAAAACTTTCTTTTATCTCAATTAAATAAAAATAATTTATTTATAACTTAACAATATTTTATTTTTAAACTTAAAATCAATGAAATTAAAAATAATTTTTTATTTTATAATTTATATAATTTTTAAATATGATTCATCAAATACTTTCTTAAGATTTATAATAATTTTACTTTATGATAAATTTTATATAAAAATATATTTATTCTCTTTTATATTTCTTTGACCACAAATTGACTTATTAAAAGTCAAATATATTCATGATTTATTTATTATTTATAAGTAAAATTCTAATTTATTTATTTTTCTTTAATTTTTTTTAGTTCTTTAATTATTTATATTTTAAATTTTTAATATAAAAGTTTAACTACTTTAAAATAAATATAATTAACATATTATCATATTATTTTAAAAAACTTATATTGAATTTTGAAAATTTTATAATATAATTACTATAATATAAAAATATTCTAAATAATAAAAATGAGAATATTTCAATGCAGTTATTATTATTAATTAATATTATTTAAATATTTATAAAATAAAATTATTTCTTAATATAGATTATAAACTTTATGAAGTAATAAGTAATTCTAAATTAATTTATTAAAAATTTATATAATTATACATATATATATATATAGAGAGAGAGAGAGAGAGAGAGAGAGAGAGAATTATGTACATCATATCAAACAAACATCCCACAAAACATTAAAAATATTATTGCATAATATTACATAAAAATTTTCAATTTGCCAATATATTTAAATTTGTAGTGAATAATTTATTACAAAATAAAAATTTCATCAAATTTTTTTTCAAATAAACAATTAAAAATAAAAATTAAAATAAAAGAAAAATATATAAGTCATTTATAACATTGTTAACATATAAGTATAAGTGTGTGTATTACAATAAAATTTATTGCATAATAAAATAAGGTAAACTAACTTATAAAAATTTGACTTTGCAAATAAACGGACAGCTTCTCTTCTCCTTATTTGAGAAATGAAATGGAAACTCTGTGTTTGTTTATTTATGGTGCCACATTTTTTCAAAAACAATGCCACTTGTTTTCGTTCAAATATTTATTGTTTGTCACTGGGAACATTAATAACAATTATTTCTTAGGAAACCCATAACCTTATGTTTGTTCATTTATCATGCCACGTTTTTTTGAAAGTAATACCACTTGTCTTCGTTCAAATATTAATTGTCTTCCACTAGTAACATAACCAGACATTTGTTATGTAGTAGTCATGGTCACCAAGTGCCAATCAAATTTAAGACTAGAATTTTATATTACGGTTAAGCAAATATTAAATATCTTAAGAGACTAAAGAATCATGTGTTTGTGTACTCCAGTGAAGACTTTTTTTCCTTGTAGGGTATACATATTTTAATTTTCAAGTAGATATAAATACTTGAAAAATAACATTCAATTATATGTTTACCATAGGTAACAAAGCTATTCTATTAATTTGCAAAGTATAAAATAAACTTGTATCATAAATTATACTATGGAACCCAAATGCATAGTTGCATTTGAAGTTGCTTTGTGGCTTTGAAAGTTCTTATCAAACTTGAAGTGGTTCCTAGTATTAAAATACCAATTTGTCCTTTATTGTGATAATAATGGAATTATAATGTAATTAAAACTTTATTATGATAATCGTAGAATTATAATACAATCAAAAGGACCAAGAAAGCATAAGAAAGAGAAACACATGGAGAGAAAATATTATGTAGTATAAGAATTCATGCGGAATGATGAAGCCTTAGTTTCAAGATAATATTAATAGATAATTTAACAAATTTTTTCACCAAAACCTTGTCAACTAAGAGTTTGAGCATCATATAAATGACATGGGAATACTTAAGATTCATGATATACTTTAGGATAAGTGAGATTTTTAAGATTAGAGTTACAATTTGTAATTTTAAAATATTTATAGTAACAATATTTTTTTTTTGCCATTTTATAAAATTTATTTGCATACAATATCAGTATGTGTCTGTCTGTCTATATATATATATATAATTTATGTATTAGGTAAATAATAATAATAATATAAAAAGATATAAATTATAAATTCTTTATAAATAAAAAATTATTCTACGATCATTTATAAAACTAGTATTTTATAATCTCAAATTATAGTTTTTCTATTTCAAGGCAATGATTTATCTTAATTATTGGCATAAAGATTTCAAATAGAAAAATTAGTGTATATTTGTTATATATTGAATTAGACAATTGCGAAATAAAATTTAGTTAAATAATGTCATTGATCTCAATTCACTTAAGCTATGATAAACTTAATTGATTTTTATCTTGAGTAAGTAAAAGACTTGTAGACATGGATTATATCTTTTGAACTATGATGTAATCAGATCTATTATACAATCAAAACTTTCTAAGTTGAAGATATAATTTTATGAATCGTATGAATACATATTTATAACATAAAATTTATACAAATGATACTTATCTAAATTATTTGTGCTACTTAATTATTTAAATTTGTAATCATAGTTTATTCAATGAATTTATTTATTGGGTAATAATATTTATTTATAAATATAGATATATTGAAAACAATCATTAAGAAAATACAATTTTAATTAAATATATAAGTAAATAAGCATAAAATATAAAATGAGTATAATTTAATTACGAGTATTAAATAAAAAATTGATTAAATAAATATTATTAGGCTATTAACAAACCCAATTTTAATTAAAAAAAATTTTCAATTAAATGAGTTTTCCTTGTGTGTATATAATTTTTTTAGAGTGCAATCGTAATTTTTAGTGAAATAATTTTAGATTAACTTAATAGATTATATAATTATGAATTTTTATTTTTTTAAAAACTTATCATCAAACTTGTTTAATGGGAGTCGAGTAACAGTAGATTGGCATATTTGTGGATAATATTGTCATCTCTCTCTCACTTGTTATGCACACATATTAAATCATAATAATGGGATATACTCAGAAAACAAAAAAGACAACATCATAATAAATTTAACTTCATTTAAGGAACTGATGCCATCGTATTAGGTAGTAAAAGATCTTTCATTTCGTCACCTTCAATTGATTTTCCCTTATTTGATTCTCTATTCTATTTTTAATGATAACAAATAAGAACCAAACATGGACCCAAATTGGGCCACGTAAGCAAGATTTCTATCAGGCCACTCTCACCAACGAGCATCCGAATGCTAACGTACCACTTCGGCGAGGAATTATTTTATTTTTTCATTTAGTGGGATTTCTATGTTTTATTTATTTATTTATAATTTTTGTTGCTGGTATTCTTTGTGTCTGGCTGTCGTATTCCTTCCCCTTACATTCGTCAATAGCGCAGTTGGTCATACACTACGTCGTATCGAATTCCAATAGACCTTCTGTAGACTACACCCCTTCCATTTTCTGCCTCTCCTTCTTTTTTTACTCTTGAAAACCGCGTGTAATAATATTCTGCAGAATTTCCGATTTTAATTATAATAAGTATTTTTTTCAGGTACGTCTCCCCCCGCCCCTCCCCCTAAACTGATGCATCTTAGAATTTATTTTTTATTTTTAATAATTTAATCACCACTTGCATTAGATCAATACTCTGATCTGTTTTGCTTTACCTGGGATTTGTTTCGTTTTGTGTTCATTTATTCACGACTTTGTCTCTGTAGGAATTTCATGAAGTTGCATTCATTTGTGAACTTGTTATTGCTTTCAATTGCGAGATCTTCATTACAGCTTTAAAAAACTTGATCCAGCAACTGCTGTTAATGGTGACATTTGATAAATCATCTTCAATTACCTGAACTTTAATTCTGTGAATCTTAAGTATTGTACTGGAATTCAAACTAGTTGCGAGTAATTTCTGCAATAAAATTATTTATATTCATAAATTGGTGCAGTAAAACGATGTTTTAGAATATTACAGACTGTGATCCCTTCTCCTTGCTGGAATCATTTCAGCCCCCTGTATTTTGAAGTCAATTTTTTTACTTAATATTTGTTAATTTTTTTCAAATAGTCCAAAGCATGTATTTATTTTGTAAAATTTGGTTGCTATATGCAAAATGTATTTGAATATCAAGCAACTACTTGAAGTGCAATTGAAATGCTTATTGAAGAAGCATTTGATAGATGTTCTTTTAAAAGATTTTTTTAGTCCACAAACATTTGAAGTGCTTAACAGATAAGTGCCTGAGGAGTGCTTTTACAAGTATTAACAGTAGATTAGAAAATTTAAAAAAAAATGCAATTGTCTTGCTCCCTTGAAACTTTTTTTAGGTAATTTTTGACTTGTTTTATGCATCTAATAGGTATAACCGAGTGCTAATTCAACTTGTAAAATTTTTAGTTGCTTATGGGCTGGCAGGGACATAGCAAGTGAGTTCGTCCAGAGGAGGCTGACTTCAATTAATAATAAAATATTAGGATAAAAGGTTTTTAAAAAAGAAATAAATATAAAAGTTGGACTGATTTATTATCATTATTTTTTATATATTTTTATGTAATTGCTTTTAACCTTCTTTTATGTTTTGAAAATGTTGTGTAATAACTTTATGTTTTGAAATAACAATAAATCTAAGGGAGAATATTTTATTTAAACAAACGTTATTTCTTCTTGTATTTTGTTACAATTTAACATGAAAAACAAGTAGGGAAAAAGCAGGAGCAAAGAAATTGAGACTATGATGGGAAAATTAAGTTGAAAGAGAATAAAGATCAGATAAATGCATGAAAGGAAAGCAAATTACAATTTTCACTTCCAAAGGCACTTTGTGAAATAACAAAGTTGAAATAACAATAATTGCTCTTTTATTCAACTGTCATAAAGTATAACCACTAGCTGTCAAGTTTAAGTGGAAGGGTGGTTAACAAACTTTATCAAGTATGAAAATTATCTCTTTAGACTGTCGTGCTTTCAATGTTAAACAAAAAGCGCATCAATTTAAAATCATGCCCTATGTGTTGTTTCTTGAGCTTTGATTATTTGTTTCTTTTGTTGCTGAGTGTTGGTTTTCTTTGAATTCTATAGGTCATAAACCTAAGGAAGCAGAGTTATTTTGATGAGATTTCACAAGTTTAATTTTGAGAGAATGAAAGGAAGCTTTTTCAGATTGATGGGTAAAGAAATATCTCTGATTCTCATTGTTCTAGTGTGTACAACCATTTTTATTTGGGCCTGGGACAGAACTCCACTTCTGACTACCTTCCTTCCGCCAAAAAGTCGGTTGCTGTGGCTGTCTCCAGGTGTGTCTACTGTGATTTAGCCCTTTTAGCATTCGTATTCTGTTTTTATTTTCTGTTTTTTGTGAATAGAATATACACATATTGCATTTACTTTAAAATTTGAAGGAGTTGAAGAAGGCTGGGAGGAGATTCACTATTGTGACCATATAAATGAGCTCTCCTCCCAGCAGTAGCAATAGAGTCGTTCTTGATTTGTTTTTGGCTAAAACACGATGTTTCTGGATAGAGCGTGATTGTGAATTCTGTGAGAATGAGAATAATAACCTGTCCTCTTGGAACAAAGATGCATCCATTACAGTTCTTCTTAAGATAGATATGCGACAGATCCTGCAAACTTAGGAACTTAGAGAGAATGTTTGGATGATAACCATGCTGATACCGGGCTCATACTTTTGTTTCTCTGTGTTTACATATGTGGTGCAGATGCTTTTAGAAATTCAGTATCTCCAGATTCACAAATACACGTAAGCAAAAATATAACATCCGCTGAAAATAAACCTGTAAATTATCAAGGGGGACAACTTCTTAATATTTTTGCTCCTACGGGTCCTGTTGCAGAGACATTATCAACTTCTGGAAGAAAAGGTATAATGTTTCCTTTCATTTCCCATTATTGGAATGAACAAACGTAATTGTGAGTTGTCTTATTGTTGAGGTTATTAGATTGTCTAGCTTGAGGATTGCCCAAGCAGGACTCCAAATTCTTCATATCATAATTCTCCCTCTATTCTCTACCCTCCAATATCTTTTATTTATTCTGTATTTATGTTGAACTGCTGTCATCTTGAAATGTCTCTCCATTTTGTGCATGTTGGAAGTCATGGTATACCTGAGACCTTAACTTAACGTGATGATGCAGAAATTACTCCAAGTGTGGCAAAAGATGAAGCAAAACACAAGCAGATTCTGGAAGCAGAAAAGGGCAGCAGTGTGGAAAATTCCACCACATCAACAGAAGTAAAAGAAATTGACAAACTAATGTTCGGAGAAAAAAATTCGAAGCATGAAAAACAAATTGTAAATATAATAGCATCAACAGATTCTGGAAATATAAGCTCCTCTGAGAGGGTGAAAGGTGATAAGAAGTTGACAATGCTTGAAGAGTATTGCTTGCATTGTGAATCATTTATGTTTTATGAATCCGTATTGCACCATCCCTTATTGATTGGTTTTTGAAGCCAAATACTGGAAATATTGTGAGAAGCTTACTTATTTTGCTTTTGGTCTTACCTCTCTGAGGGCGGCCCATCTCATCATTTGCTCTCTGTTTGAGCAAAGAAGACAACTAATGTGTGACAGTTTATTGACAAACATGGGTATTGGCTTTTTCTATACATCTTACATTGGCGCGTTGTCAGATTTACAGTAGAAGTAGCAGTATTATTAAATATTGGTTTTGTGGTTTTACATGTACTTGTTATGTTGGTTTTGTAGCAGCGTCACAATTAAGCAATAGTGTTGCTTATCATTATGCTTCTTACCCATATTTGTTTAGTCTCTCAATTATGTATCTGTGAGTTGTGTATCATGATATACTGTTAATCTATATTGTTTGTCTGACTCTTACTCCAGCATGTAATTACGCAAAAGGAAAATGGGTTGTAGATGATAACCGACCACTGTATTCTGGGTCCGATTGTAAGCAATGGCTGTCACAAATGTGGGCTTGCCGGACGATGCAGCGAACAGACTTTACCTATGAGAAACTACGGTGGCAGACAAAGGATTGTCAAATGGAAGATTTTGAAGGGACCAAGTTCTTAACAAGGTACTAGTATAACATTGTCAGACGGCATTTTTCATATTATAGGTCGGACTTGTCTGCCTGAACATGGTTATAGCGTATTTCTGCCTGGAATCATACCTCACCTTCATCTCCGGAATAGAACCTTGATCTAATATAGCCCCCTTTTGTGGGCAATGCTGTTGGCCATGGCTTGAAGTGACTGTTTCAACAATTTTTGGGTTTCTGTTCGTTAATCTGTATCTCAAATGACCCAAGGCTAAACTGTTAGTTTATAAATATCTATTTGAAGTAGATAGGCTTTGGTTTAGGTATGGTGATGATGTAGTAGTACTCTCTGGTTGTAAGATGTGAATGTCTGATTTAATAGTTGACCTCGCAATCTAAGGCTCTCCCTACCAACTTGAGTGATATTCATATCTCCACTCTCGGCCTGGGTAGCAGGGCATGGTCTCTGTTGACCAAATCAAGGAAATACTTGGCTTTTGTCATGCTACTGGCATGATGTTTCAATCTTTGGGAGGTCACACTTGTCAGTGTTGGTTGGATTGCTGTTGCATGGGCATGCAAGGATTCTTGATGCTGCTTTCTTTTCTTTTTCTTCACAGAATTTGACCTACATTTGGGTATTTTCATTTTTTGATAAGCTGAGCACTGGAGGGACAAGGTTCTGTTGGTTATATATTGGTATTTATTTGGCCACATTTTGGTTATGAAACCTCTTCTTTTATTTCTTGTTTGCTTTGGTTCATGTTATACAAGGATGTTAACTTCAACTTTTTCCTTGTTTTATTATATGCACTTTATATTTTTGTGAGAATGTGATAATGATGTTGTTCCATTTCAGGATGCAACATAAAACTGTAGCTTTTATTGGAGATTCATTAGGTCGACAGCAGTACCAGTCTCTGATGTGCATGGTCACTGGTGGCAAGGAGAGGCCTGATGTTTTAGATGTGGGAAAGGAATATGGTCTTGTCAAACCTCGTGGGGCTGTTCGTCCAGATGGGTGGGCTTATCGTTTTCCTACCACTAACACTACGATCCTCTATTACTGGTCAGCATGTCTCTGTGAACTGGATCCTCTTAATATCACAGACCCAGCCACTAATTATGCCATGCATCTTGATCGGCCGCCGGCATTTTTGCGTCAAAATATTCACAAATTTGATGTATTAGTGCTCAACACAGGGCATCACTGGAATCGTGGGAAGCTTAAGGCTAACCGGTGGGTCATGCATGTGGGTGGGATGCCCAACACAAACAGAAAGATAGCAGAGATTGGAGGTGCCAAGAACCTCACGATCCACAGTATTGTTAGTTGGGTTAACTCACAGCTCCCAAGACATCCGCACTTAAAAGCCTTCTACCGAAGCATCTCACCCAGGCATTTTGTAAATGGGGACTGGAATACAGGTGGAAGCTGTGACAATACCACCCCTATGTCTGTAGGAAAGGAAGTATCACAAGATGAGTCCAGTGATTATAGTGCTGGCAATGCCGTAAAGGGAACTGGTGTTAAACTCTTGGACATAACAGCTTTATCTCAACTGAGAGACGAGGGTCACATATCACGGTACAGTCTTACAGCATCACAAGGGGTACAAGATTGCTTGCATTGGTGTCTGCCCGGTGTTCCTGATACGTGGAATGAAATCCTTTTTGCACAAATTTAGTTCTTTATTCTTGGTATAGAAAGAATTCTCACGGAATGTATTGAAATGGTGAAACCACCACCTTCTTGTTGCCCGTTGTGACAGCATTATCTAAAAGCCGCAGCAACAGGATTGCCTCCGGCGTATCATTCAACTGAGTTCTGTGTTGGAGAACTTCACTTCGAGCTTAAGTAGCGTAGCATTGTTATGCTGCCTACGCTGTTTCAGTCAATTAAATTTCTTGCACCAATGAGCCGTGCACTAGAAGATTTTAGTTTCTTGAATTTGTGTCTTAGGTAAGCTGACCGCATTCATTTTTATCTGGGTCTTTGATGCTGCACCTTAAATTCCCGTATTGAAGGCTGCCAGAGAATGCAAATTGTTGCTTTATATGATGGAAGAAGTGAGGAAAATACGAGGTTAGATGTGATATGTCCGGAATTGAATGTATGGGCAGTTAAAAAGAAATGGAGTTCACAATTTAATTGAAAGTCCACTCCATGGAGCATTGCATTGTGTTGTTCTGTTGTTTTTGGGATCCTGAAAGACTACTGGAAATTATAAAATATTATTATAATTAGTATTTTGAGAATCATTAGTGTTTTTAGTTGTCACTGCAGTTTTGGGTCTCTCTACGTGATCTTTCCATATAATTTGCGGTCTTGCTATCGAGAATTGGTTGGCCTTGAATTGTCAATGTCGCTGACGTGTCAAGTTAAAAAAAATGTTTGAAAAAAATAACAGGTGCAATAATTTTTGAGATATTAAGTGATATAATAAAATTATTTAATAAATAAAAAATATTATTAATTAATTATAAATAAAAAAATATTAAGATAGATTTAATTTTTTTTATTTTTATCTTCTTTAAATATAATTTATTTTAATTTTTTATTTATTATTATTTAATAATTTTTTCTCTTTTTAATTTTACAAAATCGTGATAATGAATTATTTTAATTAAAATTTTCTCGTAATTTAATAATTTATTTACAGTACTCTCTAATTTTTTCAACATTTCATTTCACAGCCCACTTCTCTATTCTTATTATCCTTCATTTTTGGCTTATTATAATCCATCTCAATTAACGGATTAACTAAAGACTTTTTTACTTTCATGCTAACAAATCAACCTACTTAGATTATTTTTAATTAACTATTAAAGCTAAAATATTGACATTTCAACAAAATTAAGTTAACAATTATCTCAATAAATTATTTAGTATTATATTTAAGTAAAACAAATTACTCAATTAAAATTGTAAATTCCTTATATCATTGTTTTATCAATTATATTTATCTTGTCAAGTTATTTGGCATGTAAATATATAAATAAATATAAAACTTCTAAGATTTAAATCACAAATTACTAAGGGAGTGTTTATTTTTAAAAATAGAAAAGAATAAGGAAATAAAAGAAAAAAAGAATGGTTTATTTATTTATTTACACTGTAAAATCATATGGAGAAAATAATTTCTTATTTTTTGCTTTGATAAAAATATCATTTATTTTTAATTTTTTTAATATTTATTAATGAATTAAATTTTTAATTATTTTACTTTTAATTTGAATTTGTTGTATTTATTAAAAATAAATATTTAACAAATATATTTTCTTAATATCCTTATATATAAATACATGTTATATTCATTAATTATTTTTATTTGGATAAAAATACTTAAATATTTTATGCATTTCATAATTAAAAAATTAAATTAACTTAAAATTTTATTTACAAATATAAAATAATTGAATCATACAAATTTAATAAGTAATTTAGTAATAAATATTTAAACTTATACTCTATAAATATATTTATTTATTAAAAAAGTTATATTTTGAATGCATCATTTAATTTTTATTTTAAATTTATAAATTTAATTACATATGAATTTTCATAGATAAATTAATTTTGAGCACAATCTAAATTTGATATTCATATAAGTAGGTATTTTTAATTTTTTTATTAACAGTTTATTTAATTTTCAAGAATATTTATAAAATTATATTATAACTATAAATAATAATATTATTTTATTTTATTTGATAGTTAGTATATTTTTAAACGAATTAAATAAATTAAAATTATCAAATAAATATAATTAGCAAGTTGTATAAATTATGATAAGTATAATGTTATAAAATAAAACTATAAATTAATATGCCTATGAAAAATATAAAAAAATTATAATTAAAATAATGGTAAAATAACAATAACTATAGTTTATAAAGTGATGTTAAATTTTTATAACAAAAATAAAATTAATAATGATAAATTCATTTGTAAATAAAAGAAAATAAAGTAAAATAATATTATATTAATAATTTTTTAAAAATAATTAATTAATTAAAAATAATTATATTAAATTAACAAAATAAATGAGAGATAAAATTAAAAATTTAATTATTATAAAGGAATGACGATTCCTAAAGAATTCTTGTTTCTTTGAGGATTACTTTCTTTTCTTTCTATGAATTAATAAAAACAAATACATTTTAATTTTAAAATATTTAATTTTGTAAAAACAAATAATTTAACATTTATAATCAAATATTTTTTAAAATACTATATAAATATTATCATGTGTCTCTAAAGAAAATAAATAAGCGTAGTTAATCTTTAACTTTTTATTATAAAAATAAAAAAAATTAAAGAATAAATATTATGTGCCAATTTTAAAGATTATGATTTGTATTGATCACGCAGGGTCGAAAAATTTTGTTTATCATACTCACTATTATATCAGACAAAAATAAATTAGGAACTAACTAGTTTGATTTATTTCTATTTTTTATTTTAACTTTGAACTTGACTTTTAAATTAATTTAATTTTTGATATCTTTCATATTTAAATATAATAATTAATTCAATCAATTAAATTGCATTATGTATTATTTTAATTTACAATTTAGAGATATTTTTATATACTTTTTTTTTTATTGAAATTTATAAAAATAACACCAAAAAAAAGGTGTTGGAGAAACTAGCTTAGACCTTTCCTCCACAGGAAAACTGTTAATATTGACCGCCAATAACAGATAAATGACTGGACATTAAGGTCAATTTTCACTACTTTTACTCTTTTTCTATGAAGACAACGAAAAAAAAATTATTTTTCATTGAATCATCAAAAAAAAAAAAAAAAACGTGAAGGGTGGCATTTGTCAACTGAACTCTATTCAATTCAATCAAGAATCAATCACAGATTTTAATAAAAAATCTCCCCATACCCAACTGCAGATTTCTCTTCACTAACCAAAAATTCCAAAAACCCACTTCAAAATATTCATAAAAAATCTAATCATACAATATCCACACCAAAAAACATACCTCAAAGAACCAAAAAAAATTATCGACATCCAAGAAACAAAAAGCCCAAGCAGACGTAATCCATCTATACAAATTTCCAAAAAGATGCTGACTCCTACATTAATTCTTAAAATTCTTTTATTCTATCCCAATTTTCTTGATCTTCCTCTGCCGCTTTCATTACTCGGTCTCTGCCATCTCTTCTTTGTGTACTTTCTATTTGTTTTGGCTCGCCATTGATTCTCGCTGTTCAAGTAACGAACATTAATGAATTTTGGATTTTGATATAGTATTTATTTATTTTTTTTGGTATCGTTCATAAATTGGGATTTAGGGTTTTAGTTTATAGATTTTATGATAAATGTATGCGGAAGTGAGTTCTCTGTGCGCAATCGTTCTATATGTTCTTCGAGAAGTACAGCCGGTGGCTCTTGGATTAATTGGAACAAATCCAAAATATATGGATGATTTGCTTGGTCAATATTACTACAAAGGTTTGATCTTGGGGGTCACGTTGGATAATTTGTAGTTTGGTAATGAATTTTGTTTGTATGCTTTTAGGAAAATGAAGTCAAGACTTTTATTTTTTTTTTTGAGTGCGAAGAAAATAAAAGATTAGGGTTAATATTCGGAAAATAGGGAGATAATGTTAATTTATTTTTTTAAAAATAAATTAGAAATTAATTTTTTTAATTAGAGAATTTAAAATAAATAAATAGATTAATTTAGTCATTTAAATAAATAGTTTATTTTATTTTATTTTTGTTAATTTGGCCGGTCTCAATATTTTTGAACTATTTTATTTTATATAACTATTTATAATTAAAGTAATATATGTATATAATTAAATGTTACTTTGTACAATAAAAAATTATTTAATTTAGAAGTGAACTTATTTATTTTATTTATCGGGTCCATAACATAATTGGGTTCCATTTCAAACCATATTATTGAGAACTAAATTTACGGTTTAAGAACAATAGAATACTTAATATTTCATATATAAAACACTATTTTTTTAATATATATATATATATATATATATATATATATATATAATTATTTTAAGTGTAGATAATTATATATTGGTAAAATTGTCAAAAACTTATAAAATTAATAAAAAAAAATAAAATTAGCTATTCTCGTAAATAAACTTAAAAATAAGTTTATTTTAAAAATTTTTTCTTTTAATTTTTACAAACTCTTTTTTCATGTGTTATTTTTACGGACGGAAGGAAAATATATAAAAAATATTGTTTAAAATTATATATGAATTTTTAATTTTAGATTTAATATTAAAATTCAATAGATTATTATTTAACAATTTTTAGAATATGAAGAAAGATTCAAATGAGATCGATTCTATCCCAACCAAACCAAACGATTCAATTTAAGTTTTTGCTCTAGATATAGATTTTTTTTTTTTTTTTACCCAACACCAACTGGTTGGGTGGGAGTATTTCGGCGTGTGAAAATTAGGGTTTTTTTTTTAATATTTTTGGTAAAGAGAATAAAAAGAGTTGTGATGGCGTGGAACAACACAAAGCAGCAGGGATCTTGCTAGGCAGACAGGCAGGCCGGCTATCTCTGGCATTGCACGTTCTAAACTTGCTTTCTTGCAATCAATGCGTACGCGGTTATCACAACTCCGCGGAAAACCCAAAGCAATCGATGAAACGCTTACCCTATTCTAATGCCACGTAAAAGGAAATGCAGCACCGCACTCGCAACTCATCAGTCATTCGTCGGGGCAAACCTTATATTAACTTGCCGTTGACAAGGCCAATTCAGGCGAGGCAAGGGGTCCACTCCAACAAGACCAACCAAAACCATACTGATTTAACTGCCGAAGCCGCGTGGTCAAACACTTTTTTTTTTTTTTTTAAACACATTTTGACATCGCTTTAGCTGACTCAGCTGGAACGTAACGGCCATGCCAAGACACGCACCCTCTTTCGATCTCTCTATATTTATATACATTGAACAAAAAGAGACAAATCATTGTTATTTTAATTATAACAAATTTGAATCCCAACTTGAAAGTGATTCCTCATTCTTTGCTTTTCTTGTTTTCTCAAAAACCCTGAATTTCTCGTATCCCAAACATTTCGATTTCAATGGCGGACGATTTCGCCAAAGCCGTCGAGGACGGCCTGAAGCTCTCCAAGCGTCTGTACTTCGGCAAGGACCGGCCGTCGGCGCCGCCTAAGGTCCCGCCCTCGATGGACAAATCAGGCTCCGCCGAGATGTACCTGCCCAAGTCTCCCATGGTGTACGCTGTGATTCCCGACCCGAAGATCGTTGACAATCCGGATATACCGAGCTACCAGCCACACGTACACGGCAGATGCGATCCTCCGGCTCTGATTCCGCTACAAATGAACGGCGTCGAATTGGACGTTGACTGTTATCTTGATACTGCTTTTGTTAGGGTTTCTGGATCCTGGAGAGTCCATTGCGTTATGGGAAGCAAGAGTTGCGATTGCCGCATTGCCGTCCCCATGGGCAACCAGGTTCGTTATTAAAAACTTCTAATTTTTTGTAATTTTTTATATGATCGTTTGATTTATGGTGGTGATGAAATAAAATAAAATCATTTGATTCAAGAAATATATTGTTTGCTAACAGGGATCAATCTTAGGTGTCGAAGTGGCGGTTTCTAGTAAAACGTATTGTACTCGATTGATTGCGCTGGGGGATAATGCAGATGTCCAGAAGTCAGCGTCGTTTGAAAATGGAGGCTTTTTGAGCGCCAGTATATTTACCTTAAAAGTACCGCAGGTAATTAATTTCCTTCTGGGTTGAATTCATTTCTTTTGGGATTATAAAATTGTGAGGTTTTGTATTTTAGTTGTTTAACCTGTTTCCAGGTTGATGGGGGTGCAATTCTCTCAATAAAACTACGCTGGTCCCAGAAATTGTCTTATCATGATGGGGAATTCTTCCTAACTGTACCATTTAAGTTCCCCGAGTATGTAACTCCTGCTATAAAGAAAATTCCGAAGAAAGAAAAGATACAGTTGAATGTTAATGCAGGTACTGGAACTGAAGTTTTGTGCAAGACATCAAGTCATCCTTTGAAGGTACCTCTTTGTTTAAAACTATCTGGTTTTTTTTTTTTTTTATAATTTCTGCCATCTTCATATTGTTTTTTTTGTTTGCTTGACTTTCCAGCAATTAAGGCGTGATGCTGGAAGGCTTGGGTTTTCTTATGAATCAGAAGTTCTGAAATGGTCAAATACTGACTTTGAATTCTTGTACACTGTAAGATGCAAGTATATTGCTACTCTCATGGTCAATTTTTTTGATTTATTAACAGTTCTCATGTTGTGTATATCCATTGATTTTTTAGGTCTCTCTGAGTCATATTTTTGGCAATGTGCTTTTGCAATCTCCGTCCCTACATGATGTTGATCAAAGAGAGATGTTCTGCATGTATCTTTTACCAGGAACTGAGCAAAGTCGGAAGGTCAGTCAACAATTTTTTTCATTTGATATGTGCACATTTGCTTTCTTATTTACTTAATTATTTATTTCTTTTATAGCTATCCTCATCTTACTAAATTTTATAGGTGTTCAAAAAGGATGTAATGTTTGTGGTTGATATAAGTGGAAGCATGCAAGGAAAACCACTGGAGGATACGAAGAATGCATTGGCTGCAGCCCTCTCTAAGCTTGATCCAAGAGATTCATTTAACATCATAGCTTTTAATGGAGAGACTTATCTGTTTTCTTCATCAATGGAGATGGCTACAAAGGAAACAGTTGACAGGGCCAATCAGTGGATTGGCATTAATTTTATTGCAGGGGGCAGTACTAATATTTGTGTTCCTCTTACTAAGGTCTCTTCTTATTCACATTTGTTTAAAGAAGGACTTCCCATCTACATTTCAGCAGCTTTAATCAAGTTTCTCTTCTCTTTCAGGCTGTAGATATGCTATCAAATTCTCGTGGTTCAATTCCTATCATCTTTCTTGTTACGGACGGAGCTGTTGAAGATGAGAGGCAAATATGTGATGTAATGAAAAGTCGTTTAACAAATGGAGGATCAATCTGTCCACGTATATACACTTTGGGCATAGGTAATAATTTCCCCCATTTTGGGTTTTGCTAGCAGCCCACTAGTTGCTTCGAATCCTTTATTGATTTTCATTATAAAGTGAAGGGGAGGGGGGGGGGGGGTTTAATAGATTATTTTTAACTAATTCGGATACTTTTGAGACTTATTTTCGGGTTTGACTAGCTTTGAATGACATATTTTTGGGTTTGGCTAGCTTTGAATGACATTGTTTATTTATGTGTATATATATTCATTTTTTTTTGGGTTTGTGTATCATCTGTTTACTTTACAGGCACCTCATAGTTAATTATGTGGAATTTTTTCAGGTTCATACTGTAATCATTATTTCCTCCGAATGCTAGCAATGATAAGCAGGGGGCATTATGATGCGGCATATGATTTAGGTCTGTTCTGCAATTAAAATCTATAATTTTCTTAAAAAATTTCTCCTCCCTGGAGTTATCAACGGGCCAGCATGGTTGAATTGATGTGAAATTGGTTGTTGAGCATATAAATAAATCTAATATTATCTTTTAGGTCTCATTCCTCCATATGATATCAAAGTCTAAAAGATATATGGATTCTTTTGTTTTTAATTCTTAATTTCTAATTTTTGGTATGAAACTAGTCTGATCTTTGGATTCTCACTTGTCATTAGTCTTCAGACCCAAATGATCATTTGGGGTTTTTTTTATTTTTTTAATTATTTGTTGTACAGAATTCAATGGTTCATGAATTTGAGTGACTAGGATAGCATAGCTTGCTATTAAATTGGCTTCTTTCTGTTTGAAATTTTTTATTATTAGCTTTCGAAACTTGTTCATCAGTTATATAAAGATTATGTGACATTTGTGCTTCCCTCTCATCTGGCTGATCTTCCACTCTTATGTAATACTTCTGATGATCAGATTCAATTGAGTTCCGAATGCAAAAATTATTTACCAGAGGTTTCTCACTTGTTCTTGCAAATATAACAATTGACTCGTTGAAAGATCTAGATGAGTTTGAGGTATGCATATTCTGACTTTCATTTAGTTTCTGTGTAGCTTGATTAGGATAGTTTGATTGTTTGATATGTTTACATGTCTTTTCTTTTTATTGCATGTTCAGGTGCCTTTGTTTAGATTCCACTGTATAATTTGCCAGTTCCGGTTGTTTTTTGCTTATAGCCGTAACTGTCACTTCTATTTGCTCTTTCACCATGCCAACAATTTGATATTTTGATAAATGTAACACCATGACTGCAGTTGATTCATATTCTTTGAGCATTGAGGTTGCATTCTATGATTACATGTGGTCATAAACATCAGCATAAATAATGCACATTAGTATACCTGTGTGTTTTCGATTTGATGCTATGCTTCTCGTTGTTGGATTAGGATACTCTTTCAATTATCAAGCTGAACAGGCTTTAGAGTCCCAATTATGTCCTAGAAAATTTTTACTTTTTTTGTTATTTAATTTTTTTTCTCATTCCTTATCTTATTAAAATTTTTCTGTTATAGATGTACCCTTCTTGTATTCCAGATCTTTCATCTGGTAGCCCATTGACCGTATCTGGGAGGTACCAGGGAAAATTTCCTGGCACCCTTAGAGTTAAAGGTGTTTCGGGAGATTTGAGTGATTTTCTTATGGATTTGAAGATACAACATGTGAAGGACATTCCTCTTGATAGGGTAAGGCACCAACTTGTGAGCTTGTTTTTTCGTTTAACTTTTTCTCATTGTTCTTATGATAGTGGGCATGGTTAATGGTGAACCAGTTTTTTCTTGGGCATTTTTTTTTGGGGGGGATGGGGTGGGAAGAGATCATATTTTCTTCATTTCCTGTTTGTTCTTATTTTAGTTGGGTGTGGATGAGGTTTGGGCCTTGACTACCTTTAAAGCATTTTGTTAGCGGTGTAGATTTAATACAAATATTCTTTTGGCAGGTTTATTTTTGTTGTTTTGTTTTTAGTTCTATAACATTAAAAAATGGTATTTACATGTAATGGACTTTGGCTTAACTGAATGGCTATAATCTGGCCCAACGATTGGATGCTAAAAGTATTTAACTCATAGTTTAATATGTTAGCCTTTTTTCAATAAATTTGTTTAATGGGGTATCTTTTTTCCCCTCCATTGTTGATATGTCTCATTTTCTCCATTTTATATGCATACTATGCATTTTTTGCCTCCATTGTTGATACGTCTCATTTTCTCGATTTTATATGCATATACTATGCAGTTTTTCAATGCTACTGAGGTTTGTTTAGTTCATCTCTTTACATTATCCCTGAATCTGGTTATACTTAAATACCTGTATAAATGGCTGATTTTCACATATAGAATCATCGTGATTTTGCATTTTTGGTTGTGTATTCTTATGTTTTTTTTTTATCTAAATTTTTTTGCGACAGGTATATGCAAAGCAACAAATTGATCTACTCACAGCTCAAGCATGGTTTTCAGAAGATAAACGGCTTGAAGAGAAGGTTTGCTGCTCTGACATTCTCACAATTGTTTTGCAAAACTTGTGGAAAAAATAGGATTGCATAATATCTGTATTGACTCAAGTGCCAACAGATTTATACCAAGTTCAATTCTGAACAGAATGAACTTCACCCAAAACTTTTTTGGTTATAGATTCTTGGACTCATGATCCTGATCATTACCACATGCATGTTGGCCATCTGGAAAGTCCCAGTTTGGCTGTTAGGAATAGCTCGAGCTTCATGTTGGGCTCTACACAGGGACAGACCCAAAACGTGACTGTGAGGACTGGAGCCCCAGTCACAAATTTTTTCCATTAAATTGTAAAAATAATTCAAGGCCCGGATGAATTATAGTCAAGCACCCTGTTAAATAAAACTAAGACCATTAATTTCATGATAGATAAAAGCAGCCTCCTTTGAATAAGTTTCTGCCTCCATCACTGGCTCTACAAAATACTATCTGTCAACTACTACTGCATTATTTTGAATTTGGCCAATTACTTCTGGTTTCCTCACCAAATATACATTTCTAGTTGTAATGAGATTTGATGTTGTAGTTTCTTTTTAATTGGCAGGTTGCTAAAATGAGTGTACAGACTGGTGTTCTCTCTGAGTATACCCGCATGATCATATCAGAGGAGGATGAAGGAAAGAAAGTTACTGAATTACCCGGAACAAAGATGGTAAACATTCACCTCAAAATATTGTAGGATATTGTGATATCATCTACACTATTAAATACAACCCCATCAACAAAGGGATACAGAAAATATACACCCAATTTTTCCTTAAGGATACGGGGCTTATAAACTCACCCCTCAATGAACTCCACAAAAGAGATGAATTGAACGAAAAAGTTCAAGTGTAGAACTTAAATTATATCGACTCTGCCTCAAAGACTACAAAAGACACATTTTTATACTGAGATTTATTGTTGCTAGACTAGAGAACTTAATTAAAACTTGCTGCGAAATTAAGAATGTGACTTACAGAAGGATTCAAAATAATATGATTGTAAAACGGAAGACAAAAGTTAAATTAAATAAAATATTTGTAATACTCTCTAAATTTTGTGCTCCTTTTATCTCCATTAAGACTTCTTTGCCTTAGACATGAAAACTAAACATCTAATGAAGAGTTGACCACAACTCTTTATCCATAAAAGTCCAATTTAGTAGCTATAACTGTGATAGAAAGCTAACTTTGTGAAATTTTCAATTATATCAATTTTGTTTACCATTTTGCCTTGCCTAATATTAGATTTATTCTAAAGCTACTCTTACACTTTTGCTTGATTGCATCAGTTGATTCGTTTAAGAATTTGATCCCAACTTGATTTACATTCAACTCCATGAATTTGAACACTCTTTTGTCAAACCTTATTTGTTCACTGTGATTTTGTATTGTTGGATTGAAGTATAAACTATAACTTGATGACAGCTCTTACCTAGATCAGTCTAATGCAAGAGGATGCTCTAGGATTCTTCTTGATAGATCAATTATCACAAACTACCAAATGTTCACTTATTAACATTTTATTAAACCACAAGTCCAAAACCTAGGAGTGTTTAAATTGTCAATTTTACCGGTTAGCATTAGTAAGATAGATTATGCATCCTAGGTTGGTTTACATGACACCCTAAGGTGTTTTTGTTCAATATAAACCACTAGTTGTCACTAATAGTAACATTGACAATTATTGTAAACAGGCATCAAGGAAGAGAGATCCCCAGAATGTAGTAGACTCCGAATTCCCCAAAACGATACTGCTACAAAGCCTTGGCATTGGCTTTGGTGACTTGATTGCAACAGCTGAAAACATCCCTCCTGGAATCGAAGTGCCCAAACTGCCAGAGGTTGCCGAAATCTTTGTCAGGGCAGCTTCCAACTGTTGCAGCAGTATGTGCAACAAGTGTTGTTGCATGTGTTGCATCCAGTGTTGTTCCAAGCTAAATGATCAATGTGTCATTGTATTGACACAACTTTGCACTGCTCTGGCATGTTTTGGTTGCTTTGAATGTTGTTCAGCTCTATGTTGTTCAGGAGACGATGGACAATGAAAAATTGTATGTAAATGTTTACCTTCCCACTTCTATCACTATATAATTCTATATAAGTGGTAACGGTTAGACTTCTCCATAGGACTCATGTAAATTCATTCATTCAATTGGAAACTTGCGGAGCAGATAACTGCTACATGTGGTAAATATTGCATTCAGACATAAATAATATTAATATTACATTTATATGCAGTAACTCGGCGCTTGTTTGTCTTTCTCAAATGCGCAAATGCAATGCAGTCCTACGGCAAATAGTAGGTGAATATTTGCACAAACGGGACGAACTGGGGAATTTAACGGAAAGCAATTAACACAGAAGGCTCTTAGATTTTATTTTATTTTAAATTTTTTAGTCGATAATATGAAGGTAGAACTGTTTATTTCCTGACCTACCTCTGGACAGAAAATGTTTAGATACAGAATAATAGTACGGGCAGATAATACACGTATTCCTCAAGTTCGTTTCCATCAGAGTCTGGAAGTAACTATTTTTTCTTTCTTTTACTAAACTTCAACAGAATTATCTGTTGCTGTAAAATTTTCTTCAATCTATTCCTCGACTTCCAACTCATGACTCTTCTTCCTTGTTATCTGTACTCTCTGATTTACGGTGAAAGGTCTCTTGGATCTTTGTCACTCCTTTCTCCACAGGTCCCATTGCTTGATTTATGGTCAATACAATATCCTTAACAACCTGCTTATCAAGTGTTAACGTTAGCGTATAATCTTACATATATTTTACAGAACACCTACCAGCAGAGTGAGAATTTACATGCTGGCCACCTTCGATAACTATGTCTTGAACACTTTCAGTGATGCTTGTCCCAGGTGCCTCAATTTGAGTCTCTGTTTTTTCGAGCATAGCTGGTTTCTCGTTGTTCCCTTCCTCTACTGTTACTACTTCTTTTGTCCTTTCAGTGATGACCTTCCCCTGCTCTGAAGCCGGAAGATAATGGTAGGGTTCAGCCGAAAAGACAAACAAATGAGCAACTGCTGCAATGGCCATCTGCAATGCCATGGACAGAAACCTATTTATAGCCGTATACACAAAAATTAAAAAAAAAATAAAATGAAAAACAAAAAGGAAGAAGCTGTTGTAAACATTTCAATCTACTATGAACATTTCAAGCCATCACGGTTCAAAAGCAAATGCAGACATAAGATCTCCATCAGTAGGAAAGAATAGAATCTCAGTTACCTCTGCAAATAACAATTTTATTTGCTAAATAGGTTCTAGGTCAAAATAAAAATAACCCTCTTGTAAAATTCAAATTGTCACAAGAGAAAAGTAGACTCCGAGATTGCATAGTTACAGAGGAAAATTCCCAGTCATAACTTCATACATTATGCCACAATCAGACAGGAATTATTATGATTCCAAATTCCTCTCATATCAGATCTTCATTCACAACAGTGGTTTGTGCATTCTGCATATTTGATCTTCACTTCTCGGTGCTTCATTCTTAATCTTTCTTTTTAGCAAACCGTGACACATGTAACAGACATTTTCGACTGCAAATGGCTTCTTGAAAAATTCAGTCCGATATATTAACATCTGAGATTCTACAAAGAAGTGAATTTTCAAAATGTAGATAATTAAGCAACTTACTTCAATGCAAATCAAGAAATCCTGCAATCCAGTTTGTAGTTTTCCTTCCTTGGGCAAAACTCCTATTGCACATAATAGTGCAATACCCACACCTTGCCACCAAGTGGCAAACACAATAGCCTTGAAGCTGATGAACTTTGCTAATGGCTTAATTGGCTGAAGTCTTTCATAAGTTACATTGTAGAACTTAACAAGACAATATAATGCCCACATCTGGCTGAAGTTAAGTACTAGTGCTATGTATGGATACCTGAAATGTAATACCGTTTAGAAAATATATGGCAGAAACACATTGTTTCCTGTCACGCAATAAAAGTTTCAATTCATGGTATAAGTGATAAAATGAAGGGAAGTTCCTCCTCTCAAAAACTAAGACTGAGACATGTAAAAGGTTATTGTCTATTGGTTCCTTTATGGGCACCAATACGAGTGCACATTTGTCATAGAACGTGAAACTAGCGATGAGGTGGATTGCTCTTTTTGAAAATATCAAAATGGAGAATTTCTTGGGTAAGGCAAGACAACAGAAATGACGATGCATCACACAAGCATCAACTAATTAAGCATATAGTGTTTTGTCCCTTCATTATCTGAGCACAGTGCAAAGGTTAAGCATGCAAGGGATTGCACATACCCATAGTACCACTTGAATTCCCCATCACCGTATACCTCAAACAGCTCCAACAAAAATGCCAAGAATGCACAAACTGTCTTGAGAATCATCTGGGCTAACCAGAAGATATCAGACTTCATTCAACCATAATCAAATCATACGGAAAAAAGTTAGCGGCTTACATATTGTACGAGACCAAACTTTTCTATTGAGAGCAGATCTTTCCCAAGATCACATGGTCGGAAGAAGAAGATGGTAATTGACCTTTGTTGTGCCCTTTGATTCTCATCAGCTTCTTCTAACAATGGCTTACCCAGCTGCTTTCTGACTTTATTTTCGAGTAGTTCTTTGACTTTTCCTTCCCCACCTGCGTTAATATTTGTAATGGAACTTAAGCTCAAAAAATCAATCTTGTTTGAAAACTTTCAGGGAAAATTATTATAATTGGGAAGTTTTGAAAGACATTTAACCCGGTGAAGCAAAAAATGAGATTGTACCACTGGATGAACTACTAGTTCTACGAAGTTATGTCCACTTTGCAATTAAGTTCTCAAAAAAATAACAGATATGATAAGTAAATCATATCTTGGCATCATTGAATCAAAGCAGACAGAATAAGCAATTCTCTACAAGGCAAACTGAAATAGCTTACCTAGGCAAGCAACCAGATAACTCCCAAAAGAATACAAGACAAATGCTTCGTAGCAATTTCTTAAAATGTCACATGCAAGAGACAATCTTGGATTCCACAACGATAAAATCTGAGGAACAAATCCTTATAAGTATTACCAAAACAGATACATTTAAAAAATTCATCAAATTCAAGAAAAAAAACAGAAATGCAAATAGGATTCCCCATAATGCTTGCATTCTCCATAACAAAGGATTGCTTTTCTTGAATCAGCACGAGAGACCGGAGTCGATACGTCAAAGGTAAGAAAGGAAATCTCTGCTTCATCTTCTGCTAAATGTGCAACAATAACATACTCGCTATCTAGTTAACCTTTTGTTGTGCGGTAGAGAAAAGCATGTAGTTTATATGTTTAATGTAAACAGTGAAAGCAGCGCAAACCCACAAAAGGCTGCCAGCCAGTTGTTACATTTGTCAAATTTCAGGGCATAGCGATATTTGGGGCTTATATGACGAAATAGATGAATGAAATAAATAAATTACTAATTTTCAGTTTACTAATATGGTTGGTTTGCATTTGGGAGATCTCTGACTCTAACATGAAAAGTTTTCTGTTGTTTCAAGTTAGTGGTAACTTCAACTTAAAAAAAGGAAGAACTATGCTTTAACAGAGAAAAAAAAAATCTTACAGACTCACTGGCATAGACAGGAACCATGAACAGAACAGCAACAATCCACTTTTGTTCCTGGGAGAAAATTCAACTCAGTATTTGAGTAATAATACCATGTAGTAACTGCTTGCATAATTAATATTTCGAAAAAAATTACGGGAAAATCAAGGAACTAACAGCAGGATTGGTGTATGATCTGAGATGTTGGAAAATGAGGAAAAGGGAGAGAACAACTGCTGCAAGTGCAAAGCATCCTCCGATTAAAACAGCCCATTGGTGAAGCTCTCTGTATGTTTTTTCGCCATGAACAGATATAATATTACTTGATGCCGTTGCCGTTACCATTGCCATTGCATCTTCCGCGCCCACTTGAAGACTTGAAGTGCAAGATAGATTCCGAATGTAGATGAGATAACGATAAAAGGGCTGCCACCTGACGTAAGTTACTGATACTAGCTATGCTCCCAGTAGGGACTTGTACATTTTTATCTATGCAGTTGACACGTTTGCTGTTCCTTTAACTTAACTACTTAAAAACAGGTCACGTATACGTTGAGCTTGAGCGGGAGTATTATTATGTATGTTCTGTACTCTTCAGTTGAACTACTGAATGTAGCCCTCGTCCAGCTTGGCTGATTAGTAAGAGGACACTTCCTCAACATTCAGGGATATTTATAAGGCTACTGTTATGTAGATAATTTTTCTTTAAAAAATAAATAGTACAAATAAAAATGATTTATTATAAAATTTGAACTCAATAGATTTTTAACAACAACGTTGAGGTTAAAAAAATAAAAATAAAACCACTGCTTTTTGCTTGGAAAGTCATCGATTCTTGGCCGAAATGATTCCCTTCAAATTCGGGAACTCTGCCCAAATTTTTTTGTTTCAAATTCATTTATTGTGATTTAAATGTTGCTACCCAATGTCAAGAACTTGACCCAAACAACAGATTTGTTGTTTGGTGAGGAGCTTGACCGAATTTCATTTGCAGTTTTATATTTTGGGGCTCCAAAAACAAAGCCGCCTACGCATTTTCCATAGGATCGAGATCCTCTCTTAGTATTTTTTATTTTTAATTTTTAAATAAATATTAATATATGATATAAATATTAATTAATAGTTCAAATTATATTTTAATTTAATTTATAAATTAATTTTATATTTTATAATATAAAAATTAAGATACAATTTAAACTATTCATTCATAATTAGGTCATGTATTAATATCTTTATAAGTTAATGATAAAATATACAAGGAGAAGATCTTAGTCAATTCTTGTTATGTCTATCACTAGCCTAGTATGTATTTGTAAAGCAAATCAATTCATTCTTTCTTTCCCTTACAATATAAACTAAAGTTTGATATTTCATGAAGGTCGCTCAAAATTATTCCATAATTTTTAAATGAAAGTGTTAAGAGTTCTATGCATTGACTCAAATTATAGAAGACAAATAATATCTCAAGCTAGATTATGATTTGCATTTGCATCCCTCCTCTCATAATTTTATGTATTATTTTATTTGAAAATTCATTAACATCCTTCTTCAGTTTTAAGTAGGTGCTCATTTGCATAAAGTTGCTGTAGTATCGTCAAATAGAAAGTGGAACAATATGCTTGTCATTTCTTAAAGCAAATAATAATGTATCAAATTTAGTATTTATGAAACTTTAACTAAGTGGCGGTTATCTCAGTTAAAATTCAAGCACAGACTCAAAATAAGAAAAGAAAGCATTTTGTTTTATATTTGATTTCAAATAAAATAAATACAACTTAAGGTTTTTATAGGATGCAAAATGCTAATATATCAAAGTAAACTTGAGGAACAAGATTGCTAAAAGGTTAAACAATAAAATGCGATCAAGACCAAAAAAAAAACAACAAAAGATAGAAGAATTGCATCAATGCATCTTGCTATGCCATGGTATTGCAGGGGAATGTACACATGCACATAAAAGCTTTGTCCTTTTTGATCTAAATAAGAAAGTGACTTCAACTGCTATAGAGTAGTCTAGATTAGACTTTCACATGTGGACTCAGGTAATTAGGCTTGGTGCTTTTGCCTTGTTAACTTAAGCCCATCTAGCTTATCAGCTAATGTCTTCAATTTTAACTTTCCCCTTAAAGCTTAAGGTGTTTTCTTCTACCTTTAGCTTGCTTATGAAGAATTAGAACTTGTGTGAACATAGAACCTTTGTCAAAACATCTGCAATTTGATCTTTCGTTAATACATAATGACTTATCTATTCTTTATTGGCAACCTTATTTTGAATAAAATAAATATCAATTTTTAGATGTTTGGTTCTTGCATAGGATTTATAGCAAGTGTAGCTATACTAAGGCTGTCTGTTAGTATAACTAAAAGATCTCTTACTTCAATTTTTTAGTTCACAAAGAAAGGATTTTAGCTAACTTAGTTAAGAGCTGACATGAGCTAGAACTTTATATTGAATTTTTGCACTTGATCTAGCAATGACTTGTTGCTTTTTAGAGTTGTAGGATACCAAATTTCCACCTAAGAACAAATAATATTCATTTATTGATCTTTTATCATTTAAGTACTTCCATAGTTAGCATCCAATAATCCAAGTAGTTCCAAGCTATCAAATTTGTGGAACACAAGTCCAAGATGTTTAGTTTGCTTTAGATATTTCAACACCATCTTGTAAGCTTTGCAATGTCTATCACAAGGATTACTCATGAACTGGCTCAATTTGTTCACTACAAAGAATATTTCAGGTCTAAATTTCTACCTAAGAACAAATAATGTTCACTTATTGATCTTTTATCATTTAAGTACTTCTATAGTTAGTATCTGATAATCCAAGTAGCTCTAAGCTATCAAATTTCCAGAACATAAGTCCAAGATGTTTAGTTTGCTTTAGATATTTCAACACCCTCTTGCAAGCTTTGCAATGTCTGTCACAAGAATCATTCATGAATTGGCTCAATTTGTTCACTACAAAGAATATTTCAGATCTTGATATGACATATTGCAATAAGCCAATCATTAATCTTTAGAGAGTTTTATTTTCAAAATGTTTGTCATTAAGCTTTGTTAACTTTTTTACTTGCAGCTACTGGAGTTGAAACGCCTCTGCAACTAATTATATTAGTTTTCACCAACAAATTAGTTATATATTTCTCTTGACATATGAAAAATGAGTTTTGCTTCCTAGATATTTCAAAACCTAAAAAATAACCAAATTGTCTTTAATTTTTTAAGACAAATGACTTGTTCAATTGCTTCACAAGTTCTTTAATTTCACATTAGTAACTCCTTGTAATGATGATATTGTCAATATAAAACAGTAAGAGAATTAGACTTGAGTTGCTTATCTTATAGAATAAATAAGTATTTTATTACGTTCTAAAATAGAAGTTAGTAACTTTTAAGTTAAAAAGTCGAACTATTAAATAAAATAAGTATTATTGATCAAAAAGTCAAAAGTATCCTGATGTCTTTCAAAACAAGTCAAAATATAAAAGTTATTAACATATCATAGAAAAATGCAAACACCTACTATATTTTAAAATGAATAAATTTAAATTTAAGTAGTCCATATAAATCATTCGTCATCGCATAATTGGGAGTTTGTTAACTTAAATGCATGTCAATAAGAACATACAAAATATTGAGTAGCTAGAGGTCTTTTTAATATGTCTCCAAATTCTTTAGAGTGCTATTTCATTTCTTACTATCTATCAATACTAAAACTTTCCTGGAGGAGAAAATAAGAAGGGATGACCAAACCACAATACTCATTAAAGATAAGTATCACTTATTTAAATTAATTTTTACTAGAAATCCTATATAGTTAGTAGAAAATAGTTATGCCCATTTTTAATACAATTTGATGATGCTAAACTTTAAAAAAATCTGATAACTTATACATAATATATATTATACAACTAAAATATGCATCGTTCATTAAATTAAACCATATGAATAATTATATGATCACGTATGTCAATAATAGCCATAATAGAACTGTAAGCAACATTACTTTGTACAAGTTTCGAGTCTTATACTCAATAATATTCCTGCATTATACCATCAATAATCATATAGGTCTTGCTTTTCTCTTCTTTTGCTAGAGGCTTTATGGTTGAATATTTTTTGCTTATTAGGTAGTTTGGACATTCATTCATTATCCCGTTAAGATCCAAAGACATTCCAAATTAGATTCTTCATGTTGAAATGAGTCCAACGGATGTCTTTAGGGGTAAAAATGACATTCAAAAGGCCTAAAACATAATTTTGATTGAAAGTTGATGTTGATTAGTCAATGACAAGAGTTACAAAATTTTCAACAATTTGAAGGATGGATCCTTGCATTCTTTATTGCTTATAATGTCGTGACTATAATAACGGGGTGTGTTTCTTTATCTAATGCACCATTCGCCATAAATTTAGTCAAAAAGTTAAGGCTCTAGTAATGTAAATGAAAAAATATTGATGACTTTTGGATTCAAACTTTTGATGATTTTGTTTTATTTATTGAGCTATTTCTATTGGCATGCTCGGTTTCTTGAAAGGAGGTTAGCATTAAAAAGTTAAGTTAAAAAATTTTAAAACTTTAAGCAAAATTTGACAAAGCATCAGAGGTTGGATTGAGGTGAGATTTACGATGATGTTAAAGAAACATCAAGTAGGCCATTTGGTTTAAAATTATGGCAATTAGAGGTTAAAAAAAGTGATCGAAAATTTTTAGGAGAGAATGCTTATGGGATAGTTTGATAATAGTGAAATAAATGGGTATTTCTAGAAAATTTTTTATAAAATTATATAATAACCCTAAATTCCTTTTATAATTATACTTGAACTATAAATATTTAAAAATTATGTACTTTTGTCCAAAATTTCTTATGATTTAATCTCACTAAAAATAAAAAATATATATATAAAATTTTTATTTCAATATTGTATTTATTTGATATTTTTTGGGGCCTAATATATTCGACTTGTAATTTATGAATTTCTAACATATCAGGGTTGATTTAAACTTGTTGAACCAAGCCTTAGGTGCTTGTAGGTGTTTGTAGGTGTTTGCTTAAGCCAATAAAATGCTTTCTTTAATTTGCAAACATCATTTTGAGTCTTTACATCAATGAAACTAGTCAATTGATATATGTATATAGTTTATGCCAAATCACCATTAAGAAAGGCATTGTGATATCAACTTGCCTTAGTTTTTAGCTTTTATGAATTACCAAACTCAAAATCACTTTGATGGTTGAAGTATTGACCATTGGACTAAAAATTTTTAAAAAATCTATTCTAGAAGTTTACAAAAAGCCCTATGCAACTAATCTGACCTTGTGCTTTTGTATGCTTCCATCATGATTCTTATTTATTTTAAAAACCCATTGGCATCCTGTTAACTTTCATTTCTTATTGATATGGTACAAGCTCTCAGGTTTTGTTTGTAATTAAGGCTTTGTATTCTTGTTCCACAGTTAACTTCTATTTAGTGTCCTTTAAAGTATCCTTTTCATTGTTGGGTAATTGAAATTCCAAAGCATTACTTACATTTGCCAGGTAAATTTTTAGCTTGAAAATCTTAGCCTTGCTTTAAGTTATCATGGTATGAAGAATTGGTTAGCATAATTATATTCTACATTTTACAGTGAAGTGATCTATGTTTGTGGTTCTAATGTTAAAGCTGAGCTTTATGTTTAGAGAGACATATGTGTTTGAATTTGTTAATGTTTAAGAGAGAATAAAGTAGATTATTCACATTCGGAAGTAGTTAGAGTATAAGCTTATTCATATGCTAAAGTATGGCTATAAAGTTTTGAAAATCAATTATACATGGTGAAGAAAGGTATAAGAACTGTTGACTCATTATTTAACTTGGAAAATGAGGTCAAGAAACTATGTTTTAAAAGGAAAGGGAAAGAGTACTCATTGAAAATTACATTACTTGTAATATAATTCTTTTTGAAGGATGCAAGCATCAATAAACTTTATGTAGTGGACTATACTCTATGAAGACACATTTGAAGATATGGAATTAGAACTTGTTTTTGTTGCATAGCTTGAAATATGGTAACATTCACATTTGAACACTCTAAAGAGTTTCATATCGATTTATACTCGAAGAAAAGTTCATATGGACAATGTTTTGCAAAGACAGGAATTGAAAGCCTATTTATTAGATAAACTGTTGTAAAGAAGGTTTTTTACTAAAATTTTAATGACATACCTAATTAAGCATGTAAGAAAAGACCTATTTTCAATATGTGCTTGTTTTCTGTCCACTTTTCTATTTCAATAATGTATGTAAGAACATAACCTAAGCTTAATACCTAGTTTTATCAAGTAAGGCTTAAAAGGTTTGAATTCATTACCCATGTCACATTGCAAGAATTTTATTTCCAAGTAAAGAGTTTTCTTAATTTGAACTTTGAATTGTTTAAAAGTAGCAAAGCAATTAGATTTGTAGGTTAGAGGGTATATCTCTATGAACCTAATATAATCATTTACAATTGCAATATAAAATCTATAGCCATTTATAAAAACTCTAAGTATTGGACCATATAAGTCATATAGATTAGGTCGAGGGGAGATTTGGTTTTGGTTTTAGTTGTTTTATATTATTCTTGATACAGTTTCCCATACGTTAGGTAAAACAAAAAGAGAATTATGCAATTAAAGTGTTTTCCTTCATATAATTAGAAATATTACAAGTGATGAGTAAGCCTTTGAAGATTTTTACACATTGGTGGTTTAACCTTTTATACCACATGTTCATTTCTTTTT
Source organism: Swietenia macrophylla (assembly GCA_032401905.1). Lineage (NCBI taxonomy): Eukaryota > Viridiplantae > Streptophyta > Magnoliopsida > Sapindales > Meliaceae > Swietenia > Swietenia macrophylla. The sequence continues at coordinate 4,869,387 of CP135561.1, read as the reverse complement.
TAGCTCTCAGAATACTAAAAAAAAGGTATATGGCTAGGCTAACTAACAACTTATTTATTGTCACAACTTGTAAACTTAGGAACAGAAGTTAAAGAATTTGAAATAGAAACTAGATTGATTGATATATGACATAGAGACTTGAGCATAAACACTTCAGCATATTATAAATTCCACATCTAGCCACTCCTTACAATAAAACTTTTTGCCTCTTTCAATCCTTCACAATACAAAAATTTTTGTTAAATTTAACCATAATTCATTGTCTTTCATAAGTTGTGAAATACTATACAAATTTTAGTAATTTCAAGCACAAGAACTATTTTCTTCTATAAAATATGGTCAAGTTGTGAAACATGGACAATTGCTATTTTCAACATGTGAAATTGAAAAATTTTAGCCATTACCTACTACAAGTTTCTTACATCATTTATAGTTTTGGCTGATGCTTATCTATTTGACTAACTTAATCACATGATGGCTTGCTCTACTATCTATTTATTGCCTTGAATTTGCCACTTCTTCAGATACTATTATTTATGCAGATTAATTTCTTACCATAACACAAAGTTTTTGGTAAACTCGTGTGAGCAATCAATACTCACATGTCCAGTCTTCAAGTAAAATTTGACATGTTAGTTTTGAGATGCTATTTTTTACATAATTATTTTTGTTTTTACCTCTTCCTTTTCTATTGTTGTTTTTGCTTCTCTATTGTTGTTTTTGCTTCACTTAGTTCTTAAAGTTCTAATTTCTTCTCTGATTATTGTTGGCTTGTCATAAATTTGTTGTGATTTCTTGATCGAAGCTAAGAGTTGGTAATTTATTTCATCCATCATTATAATTCTTTTGACCCAACAACATTGAATACACTTCATCAAGAGTTAGTGTTTCCATTTTTGATTTAAATATTGACTATTATTTATTCATAGTCTCTGCTGAGTCCTCTAAAAGGATAAAGTATAAGTTTCCTATCCAAAATTGTGACTTTAGAGGCTTTCAACATATCATTTGTATTTTTCATCTTTGAATAGTTTTCTAAAACTCTCATTCCTTCATTTTTTGTGAAATAGATCAAACTTCTTATATTAACTATTTTTGATAATATTTTTGTGACAAAAATCTTTTTTAGAGTTGTCTAAGTTTATACTAATGAGACACATCCCATTACTTAAGCCAACATTAATTCACTTGGCACTAGTAAGATCCAGCACATTGGTTGCTAGTCGTGCTTTTCTATATTCATGGTAGTGATGTTGTTTCCTTTATCATTAACATACTCTTCGTATTGTGCTAGTATGGTAAAGTTGTTGTCATGGAAGTCTTCTAGGTTATTCATAAGATAGCAATTTCATATCTTATTTCTTCTTACATTCAATGCATTTAATATGTTTTACGTCTTTTAGTGCTCAATGATATTGAATTTATGTGTAAGACATTTGTGAAAATATATTAGTGAATTGTGTTTTAAAACATAAACTTTTAGCATTTTTAATTTTGGACCTTTCGAGTTTCACGCAAAGTTTTGATGTAAAATTGGTAAGTGAATGTAAAAGTGGTCTTTGACAACTTGAACTCACATTTAAGCTTTCCAAAAAGGTCTAACTTGTTTCATTTTGAGTTTGTTTGGGCCTTCAAATTATTTTTCAAAATCAATATTGTAAAGTAGCATCAAATCCTAATTGGAGAAGAATTTCTACTCAACCTTTAGAATTTTAAAATGATGTAACTAGAGAAAAATTATGAAGTCTAAATTAGATTATTCAAAAGTCTAAATTCATTAATACATCTATATCTATAATTACTAAAAGAGAACAAAGCCCATATCAATTGATTAATGATTCAAAAATCACCACAAGATGAATCAAAATCTTAGTTCACTAATATTTAGACTAGTTTCAATTTTTGGCCCATAACATATGCTACAAATCTTAGTAAAATCAAAATTGGCTGAAAAAGTCAATAAGAGATCTGAAGTCTAAATCTAAGTCAAATGGAAAAGAAAATATATTTTTAGTAGAGGTTTAATTGTGCACATCTTTTGAGGAGGGTATAAAAATAAGTCTCTAAAATAGAATGCAGGATATATAGAACATAATACATTTTTTTTCTTTTTCAGCACATTCTTTATTTTCCATATCTAGCTAAGCATTTTCTTTTTGATTTAAGGAATTCTATCAACCCAATTAATAATATTATGGGATTTTGTTCTTTAATATAATTATTCTTTTATTTGAGTATCTATGTTTCTTTATTTCATGTATTAATTTTATGGCTAAACTGAATTTATGATTTGTAATTTTTATATTATTCAATTAATTGTAGCAATTAGACAAAACAATTATGATTTAAGTTTTCATTAACTACTTAAAATAAACATAGATTGAATTAAATAATTTGACATTTGTTGAATTGTTATTCATCTTTACCTTTTTCTTGGTGCAACTTGCTATCAATATATCTATGATGATTACTTAATATAATTGAATTATTGAGAAAGAATAAGTTTGTGTTTTAGGCTCGAATTAATGATTTTAGGAAATGTAAAGATTATCTTTACTTATAGTTTATTTTTGGCCGAATATTCCTATAAGAACAAATATTTAAAAGTCCATGATCAGTATATAACCTTCTTTTAAATCAAAGTTTTACTTATCTAAGTTCTCTTATTATAATCATGCTTTTATTATTTATGTTCAAGTGTTATGAGTAAGATTTTTGTTTTATAAAAAATGAAACAAAAAACTCCAATTTTTGTGTTATGTCAAATAGGTTTATTTTTGAATAGTTTTGTTTACGTTAATCTAGTTAACTAGACTTTGTGGATTTAATCTTTACTTGCTATTAATACAAGTGCACATTGAGTAATTTATTCATGTATTTGAAAAACATCAATCGTTTTCTCAAGTGGATGGCAAAACCTAGGATTTTCATAGTAAGAAATTTCCATCATTTAGTTTTATGGTGATTGGAAAACAAAGGTTGTTATTTTTTGTTTTAAAAGTGTTTTATGGAGTTGTATTTGCTTGACACATACTGCTTGAATATTGGATGATAGAAGTCATTTTGTTTCAGAAATTCACTTGCTTTGACCATAAGTTATAACTCAAGCACAGACTCAAAAATAGGAAGAAAGTTTTTTGCTTTATATTTGATTTGAAAGAAAATGAATACAACCTAAGGATTTTAAAGAACATGAAATGCAAACACGTCAAAGTAAACTTGAGAAACAAAATTGCTAAAAAGTTAAATGACAAAATTGGACTAAGAAAAAACAACAAAAGACTAAAAAGAATTGTGGCAATACATTCGATTGTGTTGTGATATAGCAAATGAATTTACACATGTACCTAAAAGCTTTGTTCTTTTTAATCTAAATAAGAAAGTGACTTTAATGGCTACTTTATGATCTAAATTGGACTTTCACATGGGGCTCAAGTAGTTTGGCTTAATGCTTTTGACTTGATAACTTAAGCCCATCTAGCTCATCAACTAATATCTTCAATTTTAACTATATCAATTTTTCATACTAAGCTCTATGAGCTTGTCTAGGACTTTAAAATTCTTTCTGAAGTTGCAAATGGATTGAGGCTTTGATTGATCAATGAAATCTCTTAATGGTTTATAAAAGATTTATTCACTTGGTTCATCATGAAAGAATGAGTTATTTACATCAACCTATTTCACATACCATTTACTCTGAGCTATAAAATTTAAACACAGTTTTGATAATTTTATACAAGAGATTTTATTATATACCTTTATCAAAATTTATGGTATTTTCACTATGTTAACAATTTTGTGAAATCACACACTGACCCTCTCTCTCTCTCTCTCTCTATATATATATATATATATTATAAATTGAATAACTGAAAAAACTAAAATATGCTTAATTTGTTTATTCTTTCTAAGTAAAACCTTATTTTAATCATCATTATTTAACTTTTGTTCTTTAATTTATTATATTAGGTTCTAATATATATTTTTAATTTAATAATATAAAATTTTAATTAAGTTAAAACTAAATATCATTGATATATTATCATATCATTTAAAAAAAATGAATTTTATTATATGATGTTCCTAAAGATTGTGACAATTTCATTTTATGGAATATTTTGTAGAAATACATGGTTATCTCTACTCTAGATTCTTTTGACTATGAGTTAACTAACTAAAAGAGAAAAACTTAGTCATATATATATATATATATTGATTATCTATCAAATTAAATTAGAATTAATTACTATTCTATATAAGATTCATAATTTATAGAAAAAATAATTATATTATATAATATTCAAATGATGTTAATTAATAATAATAATAATAATAATACTTGCATCAAAAATAGATGGTGAGAAACATTATGAAACTGCTCAAACAGTTAAGCAAACTTTACGATGTTATAAAAAGCTTCAAGACATTATAGCTATCTTTGGGTTGGATGAATTATTCGACAGGATTGTGTTTAATTGTACCTAAAATGCCAAAAATTCAACTTATTGTATTGCTACTTTTTTTCATAGCAAAAGTATTTATGAGTTGCTTAAGAAAATATATTGATATAACCAAAAT